>JAWQFJ010006347.1:115000-117500 GCA_034096865.1 Theodoxus fluviatilis | reverse complement strand
AGTGAGAGAGTGCGAGAGGGGGGGGAGAGAGATAGAGACAGAGAGAGAGGGAGAGAGAGAGAGAGAGAGAGAGAGAGAGAGAGAGAGAGTACACGCGCGTATATATTTGCAAATGAGTGTGCATATATGTGCATGTAAACGTGAGTGCGTGCATCTGTATGCGTGTATGCAACTTTCAAAGCAGAGATCAAATCGACATCTCCTTGAGGAAGAACCCTTCCAGCTATACGCTAATGACGTCTGAACGGTCCATGGGTAAGCTCTCACCACTGAAGAGAGGCCGATCGATTCCGAATTATTCCACGGGGATCTTCTTGAGATGTATCAACCGATCTACCGCAGAGGAGCCGATAGTTCGGTCGAGCATAGTTCGGTCGATTTCTGAATGATCCCAGTAGTCCTCATAGAATCATCCCAACCAATCTTCCACAGAGAAGGCCACGGGCGCATGATATTCCCGACAAACTTTTTTTTTGTTCCTCGATGTTATCGAAGCTTTCAAAGAGAACTCGCTGACACAGGCAGTAGAGGGACTACATATATGGAGAACCTCGGACTTTCAAGAAGATCTCCTAGGGGCAAAACAAACATCAAAAAGGATGGCAACAGCAGAAGTCCATCGGGCTCATTTTCAGCTCCGTCAGAGAGAGTCACAGGCAGATGGCTGATAATGGATTCACCGCACTCCTGACAAGCGTTCAAGCGGCCTTAAATAGCCCACAACGGTTGACCACCGCGTCTCCCTACGCGATTCGTTAAAGGCGAATAAGTAGGGACGTCGTGACTTGATTTGTGTTTACTCTAAACTGTTCTAGTGATTTTCGTGCTTAATGGCCGTACAAAGCCTACAGAGGCTGATAGGCCGTGAAACACCATCCATCCATCCCACAACGGTTGATAGGTTGTAAAACACCACATGTCCAACATACATGCATACATCGCCGGCAGAGATTCACGTGTCAACCCAACCCAATACCTTCTCCCCCTCTCCCCAGTTTTATGGTTTAGCGGTGACGCTGTACATCCGTTTGTGGGATGTCTGAAGTGAATGTCTGACTTATGTTATTAAGTTTATTAAGTTGAGCTTGTGGTGATTGACTGCTATTGTATATTGTAATGGTTGTGTGTGTATGCGCCTTGAGCATGTCTTAACTCATTGGTAAGGCGCTTTATAAATCCACACATTATTATTATTATTATTATTATTATTATTATTATTATTATTATTATTATTATTATTATTATTATTATTATTATTATTACGCTGTCTCTACTACCCGTTCACGCTTGGAATAACACAATCTTTTCTAATTCCGAAATTCCAAACATCGAAGGCATACACATCGAATTAAGATCACATCAAGTAAGATAACTATCATCGTCAACCACTTACACGTCCTAGAGGGGTGGTATGGAAAAAAAGGTGTGGTTTTTATAACGACTTACACCCTTTGTCAGGGTCTCAAACCGCTTTACACTTTACCCCCTGATCACTGGGCATCTTGATCAATCCTCACTGCTCCCTCACAACAAACATAGTGACAGACATTTAAGACGCACACAGTCAGGTACCAGCACCAACTCCGCTCCCTGGGGAGTATTCCAACCCGATGCTGGCGCTTGGCCGCATACAAGGGTTAATCGCACTACGTTTTTGCCAATATTGCCCTCACAGGTACCCGGTTTTATTCCTGGGTGGGGAGAAGCAGTGCGAGTTAAGCATCTTGCTCAAGGATGCAACTCTGGGAACCGCGCAGCTTCAAACGCCGACCAACTGGCCGCAAGCGACTGTAGGTCCAGCGCGCTAACCACTCGGCCACAGGTTTCGACACGAGAGAACGATCGGCGTGGGGACGTGGGGTTAACGTATGGATCTGTTTTTCTCTCGCATTTATCGATAAAATGAACACAACACAGCTCAAAATAATGATCCAAGCCATTTATCAACATGCTGTTGATTCAGTCTGACAGCAGAAAAGGGAGGTTATTTGTCACTACAGGAGGGAGCTGCATGACGTCACAATTATCGTGGGGGATCACTAACAGCTGGTATTCTGGGTGATGATGAAAGCTGGAATTTCACACAAGCATTTAATCAGGGTAAGGATTTTCTTCCATCATTTCAAGAACACGGTTTAGAAAGCACCAACTTTGAAAAACTGTCTCAGAGAAACATTTTATTCTTTTCTATAGGGAAGATCATGGGATCCATCGTTACTGAATGACGTTATGAAGATGACTTTCAAGCAAACAATACACCACATACTCAACAACAGTGACAAAAACAAATCAGTTCCCAAACATTCACGCTGTGCCCACCTCCTCCAAAACACTCGTATCTCTCCAGAAGCACCCCTTTCCCTTCAGTCAAACGCACCCTCTCTTTAACTCTTTTAAAATCATAGCAAACCAAGCACATCCCTTATCCAACAAAAGCAAAGGTATTTGGTTTATATGGAGACACAGCACCTCATCTACAGGGTGACACAAAAAAGTATCA
>JAWQFJ010006347.1:62500-100000 GCA_034096865.1 Theodoxus fluviatilis | reverse complement strand
CTTGATACATTACAGGTCCCAAAGCTGGGGATATATTATAAACCACAGAAAAGCGAGGAGAAGAGACAGAGGCATGGCAGGACGACCATCATCTAATCCTTCTCAATGACGCTGCAGATCCATCAACTTATCCCTCCAGGTTTAATGGAGGTCCTCACAGCTTTATCTGTCTGTCTGTCTGTCTGAGTGTGTGTCTGTCTGTCAGGCCTGACTTAACGCCTGATTTCTCAAAAACTACTGGACGGATTTCTTTGACATTTTGCACACTTACTGGAAGTTAGGTTCGATTGAATGTGTCAAATTTTCAGAATCGAGGTTTGAAAAGAAAGTGACCTTTTTACGTGTTGGTGTTGCAAAGAAGGCAAGGGACGGAACTCTGTCCCGTCTCAAGGGAAGTTTTGGCATGTGTGACGTGATCATTTGACGTCGAATAACGTGACGTAATTTCGAGTACACAGTACACAGTACAGTACAGTAATTTATCCCTCCAGGTTTACTGGAGGTCCTACAGACTTTATTAGTCTGTCTGTGTGTCTGTCTATCTGTCCCGTCTCTACGGCCTATATCTCAAAAACTACTGGACGGATTTCCTTGAGATTTTGCACACTGACTGGAAGTTAGGTCCCATTCAATATTATCAAATTTTCAGAATCGAGGTTTGAAAAGAAAGTGACTTTTTTACATTTTGGTGTTTCAATGAAAACGATTCAACAGACTCCATTTTGCAAAATCTGTGACGTTATCATTTGACGTCGAATAATGTGACGTCATTTGCGAGGAGATTTTTGAAGGAGGGTGAATAGAATAGAATAGAATAGAATTTTTCGGCTTGCTTAGGCGTCCAGGGCCTATCGCCGATTCTGGTAGTTCTCTGGCTGTATTTTTATTGTTCTTGGCCCGTATTCACGACGGCGATTTATCTTTTTAACACTCGATTTATCTCCTATCCCCGATTTATCTTGACTTCGGTTTAAATTCTCCTATTCATGACGGCGATTTAGCCCTAAACTCGCGTCAAAGCAGAGTGTTAAACTATTCTCCCGAAGTCGGCAAGATAAATAGATAAACCGGGGTTATCGAGAGAGGCAAGATGGCAGCGATTGTGCTTAAGAAACGAATTCATGACAATCTGTTAAGGAAAAACCGAGTATTCCGAGACCGAAGGCACCCGTTAGAAGTATTTAATGATGAAGAGGTGTTCAGAAAGATTCGATTCCATCGAAAGGAAATCTTGGCCATCACCAACGAGATCCATAAAGAAATCAGTCGAACCCAGAATTATTCAAAGGCACAGCAACCGAAAGAATGACGTCGTCAGGCAAGTCCTTCTTGCGCTTAGATTTTATGTAAGCGGCGCATTTCAGGACCAACACACTCATTTCGGTTTCACTGGTTTTTTGCCCTTGCCTTTCTCTCTTTTTTCTTGCTAGCCATTTTTTTCTATCTACTCCACGTATTTAGATATAGATCAGTGTCTACGCAAAGAAAACACAACGTAACCACGGTAACCACACACGGTGTGTGCGTGAATCACTGAATGAGTACGAATGCACATGTCTGGGTTGAACATCTATAATACACTTCCTCCTCTGTGTGACTGCGTGAGTGTTAATTCAGCGTCTATGACATGCCAAAGGAAAGCAAAGCATGTCATAATAGGAGCTTTCTGAACCTATCCATCATGTTTAAAATATATGGTTGATTGTTCCTGGGCCGATAGCTTAGAAATGGATTTACATGCTTTACATACACTCCGTCATTGCAATTCTCTAATGGCTCAGCTGGTAGAGCGTTCGACTCTTGGTCATGCATGACCAGGTTTGATTCTGCGCTGAAACTTTTTTTTTCTTCTCTTTTTTCGAGAGGTTGTGGTTTTGTTGTGTTTTTATGTGTGTTTTCCCCCTCTTTTCTCGAGAGGTTGCGGGTTCGAACCCAATCTTTTCTTAAATGCCAAAACCTGGAGGTTCAGCGCCAGCGGTTTTTATTGCGCCAAGTGACATCATTTAAAAAACGAGCACGAGGAAAACTAAGTGATGAAGGCTAAAAGAAACAAAACAAAAAGCCAAACACACGCATCGCTTACACACCCTAACACGCCGTTTATGCAAAAAACATGGACATTTCCCGATGTACCTCACTCACGACACACACATTAGTGAAGGAGAAAGAAGGATTTTTAATCCCTCCAAGTTTACTGGAGGTCCTCACAGCTTTATGGAATAGCACACTCGGTAGCGCGTCGAATATTTTTTTGTCGCTGGGACAAGCTTGGTTGTAGGGGATGCGCGTACGGGTTCGAATCCTCACAGAAGCTTTTTTTTTAAATGTGTGTATGGTATGAGAGAGAGAGAGAGAGAGAGAGAGAGAGAGAGAGAGAGAGAGAGAGAGAGAGAGGGGGAGGGAGGGAGCCACCCCACCCGTTGTTGTACACGTGAGAGGTTGCGGGTTCGAACCTTACTTTTTCCCCCCTCTTTTTTGAGAGGTTGCGGGTTCGAACCCGATCGTTGTTGTTGTTGTTGTTGTTTTTTTAATGCCAAAACCTGGAGGTTCAGCGCCGGCGGTTTTTATTACTCACGCCGTTGAAGAAAACACCCACACACCGGACCGGGCATTCTGTACGGGCGATTTCCACCAACACATCAGCAGGAAAGTTGCAGATCAACTGGGAGGAAGTGACCATCGACAGGACCTCCTTGCCCTCACTGGACACAGAAAACACAGTTCACCTCAACACCCAAGGTGGAACTATAAAAACGTGGGGAGGTTTTGCAATGCGCACGAACAAGCTTATGCAAAATATCAATGACGAAGGCAGAAACTTCCAACAACGTTGTGAAATAATTCAAGAATTCCATCGTCAAAGCAGCCGAGGGAACTATCCCCAGAAGAGTGACCAAAACATACACCCCATACTGGACTGCGGAACTACAAAGAGCACATGAAGAGCTCGCAAAAGCAAGAGAGGAAGAAGTGAAGACACCAAGGAAAGAAAAAAACTTACCCTACAAAGGCCATTTTCCCTCAAGCTTAAACAGGAAACACAAAAAAGTGAAAGTGGAAAGAGAAATCAGCAAGACTGAATATGGAGATAGACACCACCAAGCTTTGGAGACTGACTAAGACGATGAACGACGAGGGCACCAAAGGACAGAATATTACAATCGAGTGAGGAGCAACGCCGACAAGATCCTAGGCAAGGGAGAGCAACATCGACATACACAGGGAACTAAAAAGATCAATCGACAGCCAGCTAAATAGAGAAAGAAATAGAGTAACAGATGATTTTTTTTATTCACTGTTTACAAGGACGCAACACATGAAAAAAGGACGTAAATGTATGTACATGAACAGGATCAAGACTAACATCCAGTCTTGCGACTTAAACGCGCACGAATTTAGAGGGTGATCGAGTTATTCTCGAGACCGAACAGTCAGTTACTTTCTTCGCACCCGTGCTGCTTGCTCGTGCTGGTCCAGCCTTGTTGATGACCTGCTGCGAGTCCTCGTGCTGCCCGCGTGGCCCGAGATGTCGCCGGGTTTGTTGTGTCTGGCGGCGGCTGGGTGACGGTTGGCCTGTGACGGGGCTGGAGCGGATGGATTCTCAGCTGCTGGTGAAACCAGCGTCTGACGACTTGTGCACGATCGCTCCCCGGTAACATCTCGGCTTTGGGTCACGGGAAGCCTCACGCTTGGCCGACGACATGATCGCGAACGCGTTGCCCCTCGCGATTGCCAGCGAGATTCTCTGGAACAGGAACTGTGTCTGGCGCGGGTCATCTGTCGACAGTGCAATCCGCTGGCCGATCTCTCGGATAAGTTCCGTTGCTGCCGGTCCGACGACTCCGGTAGTTTCAACAGCGAACGGGACGAAGTGGTACCGTTCCGAGATAGAGGCGTACTTCCTCCTTTTCGAACCTTCGGCGGTCCGGCAGGCGTGCCCTGGGTCGATGGCAGAGTCTGTCATTGAAGACGGCGCAAAAGAATCAGAGCAGGTGGCGTCCCAAACAAGTGACTTGCCGTTCTTGAATGGGAATACCGTCATGCCGTCGGGGCGTCGCCCATCTCCTCTGTCAAGACCAACCGGTTCCAAAACGGAATACAGGCCTGCGGAGTCGAGCGACCGTTTGATGACGTCGTTGAGAGCGGCGTGGCGTGGGAATCTCCCGGCACTGTAGCGGCATGAAAGCGGGTGCAAGCCGTAGGTGTCGACTGTCTTGCCGCATCGACAGGGATGGCTCTGGCACATCTGCTGGCCGAGGCGGAGAGAGACAGCAATCCTGAGCGTCTCGTCGTCTAGGAGGGTGCCGAGAGATGTGGCGGGAATGGCGTGTAACCAGCATCCGCTGTTGGGTTGTGCGGCCGAGCCCAGACAAACCAAACGATGCTGGTTAAGACGGGGTCTGAGCTCGTTCGCGACAGCTCGACTGGCAGTGCGATCCCAACTGTGCTGGGATTCCGGGATCTCGGCATATGGGAGCCCCTTCTGTCTCCAACGGCCGAGAGCGTCCTCTGCGTCCACTGGAGATGAATCGTCGTCCGTGTTTCGGCCGAGGATGGCTTTGACAGATGATTAAAAAACAACAACACATACTTGACGACTATAAAGCAGGTTTCAAACCGACTATGAACGAAACAGCCAAATCTCTTTGTGGGGTTGTGGCGGAGAGCTAGTGGTCATGGCGGTTATGGGCGACGGAGGCCTGCGCCTTTCCTTGTGTAAATCTCGGAGCAAGTGTCATACTCATAGGCTAAACGGTGGTCTATCCTGAAACGTAGAGCGTGACCTACATGCATATGAAAGACATGACGTTTTCACACGAAATATGGGTTTTCATCGTTTTCTTTCACCTTATTACCCGATCAAATGATACTTTCCTCATAAAATGTTTGAGTAATCACACGCAACAAATACAACAATCTTTGGGTCAGCGATTTTACGAAACGCTCACCGTTACAGCCGGCTAATCACAGTTAAGATAACAAAAGTAGGCGGGGGAAAAGTCATTTCTGCGAGACATTGTCCAATCACAAGATTTGGCTGGTGACAACGTAATGTCATTCATATGCAAGTAGGTCACGCTCTACGATTCAGGATAAACCAGCGTCTAGCCTAAGACACGTGACGCCAACGTTAAAATGAAGTCAAACTAGCAGGCGTCAGCCGTCGCCACCATACGCTCGTATTAGCTGCCAAACGGGTCGTAGAGAGGTGACAGTTAATCCTTGACCTCGCTCTTCTATGAATATTGTATCAGCCTAACCTAAGCCTTGGCTTAGATTGATCACATTTTATATAGTCATCTTTCATTCATGATTTGTTTTTTGCTCGCGTTAAATTCCCACCGACGAGGCCAACGATTTGCATAATGAAGTCAGTTATTCAGTGCTGCGCATACACGCAAACGAGATTAGAGAGTGACTCGAATAGCATTAAACAAGATCTTTGGGGGAAAAGTCTCAACGTTGGCAATTCGGCGAAGGTTGTCCATCTACCAGAGGGATATCTTAATCATGACCCTCCCCCCATCCCCCCACCCTCTCTCTCTCTCTTTCTCTTTCTCTCTCCTTCTCCGTCCGTCTCTCTCTTTCTTTCTTTCTCTCTCTCTCTCTCTCTCTCTCTCTCTCTCTCTCTCTCTCTCTCTCTCTCATGCACACACGCGCGCGCATATTTACAGGTAAGCAGACAGGCACACGTTTTCGCATCATAACTCACAAACACACATACACACACACACACACACACACACACACAAACACACACACACACACAAACACACACACACTCGTGAATGTGTTCATAACTCTTTACACTAATTACAGCGGTTGAATAGACGCCTGCTCTTCCATGGCCCGTATAATTCCGGCAGCATGTTCTGCTAGCTAGGCCTGACCCTACGATGATTCATTCCTTTTAGCGCCTCCTAGCGGTCTCAGCGTGTGGAAAGCATACGCCAGCTTGCAGCACACGCTGGCCTACAGCCTACAGCGATAAAAATGTATATTTCTGTTTCCAATTTCACAACTAGAGAACATATAACATTAAAAAGATAATGATACTCTTCTTTGGGTGAACCCCTTACCTTGGCTTCAAATTCAATTAGAATCCGTTTTGAACTTTTTGAGTTATTTTGCCGAATAACAAACCAACTAACCGAACGAAAACAAAAACTTTCTTGCAGAGGTTATGAATAATTTCTGTGATATCAAGTGCCGCGGTTGGGTTTTCCGGGCAGAGTTTCGAAACAAATCTAAAGCAGAGCAAAAATGCAAAGACAGATTGGATTTCCGAGGACGGGATATACTGTATATCATACTGATGTGACTCCACAAGGCAAAGCAGATGTCCATCTGCCATGATATATTTCTGTATTTGCCTGGCAATATACATTATCTAACGGGACGGCCAGCTTCTGCAGTTTTGACGCCATTCCTCATTTGGCCTCTCTGTGACGTTTTGACATTCGCGGTAGAATTAAAGCTACAGTGGACTAGTAATAATCATGTTTTCACATAGTAGTGTCTTTCATGTGTATCTGAGAGAGAGAAAGAGAGAGAGAGAGAGAGAGAGAGAGAGAGAGAGAGAGAGAGAGAGAGAGAGAGAGAGAGAGAGAGAGAGGGGGGGGAGGGAGGGAGAGAGGGAGAGAGAGGAGGGGGAGAGCTCTGGAGTGCCTACGTCATGTCATTTTTTAACGTCACGTGTTGCATCATTTCTGTGTTTCTGCATCATTCCCTGAAGAAGGGCGTGTGCCCGAAAAGCCTTTATTTTGATGTTTGTCGTGTGTGTGTTTTCTTATTTATGCATTTAATTAATTAGAAGACTGAAAGAAAGTAGTGTATTACTTTCGTAATCAAAGACACTTTGAGCGTAATGAAGCAAGAATGTATAGTCTATCAATTTTTTCCATTTGCCAGACCAGTGCGGGAATGTGCGCGTGATTTGTCAGTGTTGCAATTAGTTTTTATTGCAAAAGTTTAGGAGCTGCACTTGTCATTAAGAAGTATTCTTCAGACTGACAGATCAATAGTTTTTATTAGTGAGCATTTATCGGAGAGCGAACAGCGCAGCCATTGTAAAATAGTGGCTCACCGGAAGTGATGTTCCCACTAATCACTGTGTCCAGGACCTCTCGCGCAATTCGGTGGAGCTGGCGGTCCCGTTAGACAGTGTCTTTGGCCTGACCTGACGTCAGCATGAATTTTCAGTCCTGAAGACGACAGAGCAAAAACAGGGTTTACAGAGTGGTTCACGTGGAAGCCATCTGAGCAACTCCTCTGTTGTCCAGATTGAGGCAGTATCCAGGACATCACATCTCGTCTTCAGGCGGCTCTTCGTCGTCTTTGATTTTCTCCCATGCAGAAATGCCAGTCCACTCGCTCTATGTGGAAAAACTTTTTCCACATTACAATCATCAGGCAGAGAGGCGTCGGTGACTTGGGCTCGAGTTCGTTGGAGAAAAATTGTTTCTTTGCCGTATGTGGCTAGGGATCGACGGTCCTGCGCAGTGGCGGTGTTGGTATTGAGTGTCCTCCCTCCATTTACTCCGGCAGCAGTTTCCGACGTTCCATTTTCAATGCTGCCCACGCCATGAAAAAAAGGCGGGAAAATGACGACTGCGTAAACTTTCTCGGCAAAAGTGCGTGCCCTTTTTTCGTGTCGTCATCGGTTTTGTTGTCATCGTCATGCTACTGTCATCATCCTTTCTTACTACGCATGCCTACTAACGGTTTTGTATTGAGGCTTCTTGACAGTAAACATCATCGCACCACCCCCAACCCCCCCAACACCCTCCCTCCCTCCCTCCCCTCCCACCCTCCCCTCCCACCCTCTCTCTCTCTCTCTCTCTCTCTCTCTCTCTCTCTCTCTCTCTCTCTCTCTCTCTCTTCTCTCTCTCTCTCTCTCTCTCTCTCTCTCGCTCGCTCACCCATTCATAGGAGTTAACCCACCAAAGATACTGACTATCAATATTACACAACGGTCCCTGATTTTTGCACTAAGGGATGACACTATTCGATTCCGTTTAAAATAAAATATCGGTTACAACAACCATCCTGAGGGTAACCGACTCTCGTCAAGCAAAGGTAATCCAGGGGAGCATTCTGTCTTTCATTGCTCTCCTTCTCACCTGCCTTGCTCCGCTCTGCGGGTAGTCTATCCCACCCCCATCCCCCACCCACCCCACCCCCACCCCATCCCCACTCTCGTCCAACCACCCATTCCCGCGCTCTAAATGCCATGACAAGCCAGCCCTAACTGAGTGTGCGTGTGTGTGTGTGTGTGTACGTGTGTGTGTGTGTACGTGTGTGTGTGTATATGTGGGTGAGTGTGTGTGTGCGCGCGCGTGCATCCGCACGCGTGTGTGCGCAGATGCGCAAGAATGTATCACACCTGCAGTTTGTTCTGTTTAATGTGATATAAATATGAAGACAGTAGGATGAACATTATTTTTAGAAGTCGTGCCCAGTCCAAGCGCTGTGCCATCAGCGATGTTAGGGAGTGGCCCTGGTCGTGTTTCTTCGGAATGGCTACACATGGAAGGCTAGGTTACAACAGCATAGTGTGCCGCACGTATACGCGTATTTCTCAGGCAAAGTCTTCGAGGACATGAAACTCTGGCATCCCTGGTGTGCCTGTCAGCAGAATCATGCAAAAGTGGCCCCGAGTGTATGACGAAATCGCAGAGAGCGTTAGGACCCAGCTCGTGCTAGCAGGTCATACACAAAAAGGACAAAACGGAAATGAATGTATTGCATTATCGTGGGCGTTGACATGGAATGCATACATTCATCTATACTGTAGGACCGACTTTGATCTGGGGAAGTGACTCGGGCGATTACAAAAACGCATTCAAGAACAATGGAGGGTGGGGCTGGGGGGTGAGGTAGGGGTGAGGTGGTGTGAGGTGGGGGTGGGGGGTGGGATAGTATTTTCCGGTGTGGAAAATCTCCATCTTGTTTTCGCTGAATGGAAAACACTAGTTCTGGTCTGGAAGAAGCCCACAAAATGTATTAATAAATGTTTTCGACCAAGGCTCCATCCATCTTTCACTACCTTCGGGCTGAAAATCAAACTTTGTCGAGATTTTTTTGTTGTTGTTTCCTGGGACGTTTCGTCCATGACAAATATGGTCTTCCTTGATCTTGCTTCTAGTTGTGTAACATCTATTTTTGTTCGACGCCAATCTTTTCATGTCGCTGTTCACTGATCTCAGCCATTGTTTCCTAAGTCTGAGGAAAATGGACGGCGGGAAGTTGGAAAGGCTTAAGAAACAGTCGGGCGATGTTTTGCATTGCGCTTACCCTAAAAAATAAACTAACTCTCGATGGTCTTGGTAAATTGCGTTCCACTTGGAGCAGGCACACTTTATCGCGGCAAAGCCCCGCTTTTCGAAGCAGCAGAAGGGGGACTATTCAGGATCTATTTACAGCCAACCAAGAAAGAAAATGCTATTAGGACGCGCACAGCGGTCAACATTCAACAGTCTTCTTGGAGGCACATCTGCTCGGGACTGTGCATCGCAGCTTTGAATCGATCATGGCACTACTCCGGTGGATTCCAGCCAAAGAGATCACCCCAATGTACGTTTCCAGCCTTCTACCAACCATGAAAGACCCCGCACCTCCAATGAGCAAGCAGATCGACGAAGTGCCCCATCACACAGCCTGCGGTCTACTGCTACATTTGCTACGTCCCAGCCAGCCGGACAGCGAGGCAAGACAGCGAGCTGCGAACCTGCCGAGCGCCAGAAACAGCGCTGGCGATCCACGCGCAGGTGACGTCATTGAGACGGAGTGAGGAGTGGACATGAACTGTCTTTAAATAAATTCGCGATTTAACGTTCCCCCTCCGATGCAATTGCAGTGCAGTGTTTTCGATCGCCTTTCGAGTTCATCACTCTCACGCGAAAGGACTTGTGACACGTCTGGACTTTATTTGATTTGATTTTTTGGTGATATGTTCTGATTGTAATGGGCCAGTGGCCTACACAATAACATATTTTGTTAATTTGTTCGTTCGTTCTCTCTCTCTCTCCCTCCTCTCTCTGTCTCTCTCTCTGTCTCTCTCTCTGTCTCTCTCTCTCTGTCTCTCTCTCTCTCTCTCTCTCTCTCTCTCTCTCTCTCTCTCTGACGAAACACATGCACGGTGTCGGTCGCGGAAAGCTCTATGTTGCATTTGTGGACTACTGCAAGGCATTTGATTCTGTTAACAGGTCTTGTTTGTGGAGTGTCCTACAAAACATCGGGCTTTCGTCAAAAATGATTCAAATGCTCAAAGCAATCCATGCTCGAGTACAGGCATGTGTAAGATGGAACTCGTCCATCTCTGATTTCTTTGACTGCCCTGTTGGAGCAAGGCAGGGGGCATTGGAGAGTCCAACAATTTTTTCTCTACTAATCACGGCGATTGCCGACCAAGTCCGTGCAAGAGGAAAACATGGCGTGCAGCTATTGCCAGGAATGCCTGAGCTGTTCTTTCTTATCTTTGCTGACGATATCGTTTTACTATCAACCACACCTGTAGGCTTACAATGTCAAATTGATAACTTGGCTCAAACATCTGAAAAATTTGGCTTACGCATAAACATAAGAAAAACAAAAGTAATGGTATTTCGTCGTGGTGGATGTCTTGGAAAGGGGGAGAAATGGTTCCTTGGTAGTACTGAGCTAGAGATTGTTAATAAGTACAAATACCTTGGCTATGTGTTTACCACCAAACTATCGGCAACAGTAGCTCTAAATGATCAGAGTACTAACTCAAAACGAAAGGTAGCCCATCTGCTGAAAGTAATGTGGAAGCTCCGCAGTATGAACATGTCGGTATTCTTTCGTTTGTTCGATGCACAGGTACTACCTGCACTGCTGTATGCATCAGAAATATGGGGTCTGCATAGATACGACAGTATTGAGAAAGCTCACCTCTTTGCATGCAAAAGATTTTTGAATCTTGACATTAGAACACCCAACAACATGGTATATGGGGAGCTAGGGAGATACCCACTTGTTGTTAACTCTACTATTAAAGCTATCAAGTACTGGCTTAGACTCGTCAAATTACCGATCACAAGGCTTCCAAAGCAAGCTTATCTGATGCTCGAAAATATGATGGTGCCACCCAAACTAAACTGGACAAAAGTGATTGAAAGCCAACTGTGTGAACTAGGGTATGGTTACGTATGGGTCAACAAAGGTGTCGCAAATGAACAAGGCTTTGTACATAGCATTAAGCAAAGACTACGAGATTGCTATCAACAAGAATGGCATAGTAAAATGGAGAGCGAAAGATTTCAAATGTACAGAGAATTGAAGCAAATGTTTGAACCAGAAAAATACATAGATTACATTAATATTAGAAAATTTAGAAACTCCTTTGTCCGATTCAGATGCAACATCAATGAGCTTTCAGTCAATAGAAGATATGCAGTAACGCAAAGAGACGAAATGTGCTGTCCATTATGCAACAACGCCCTTGAAAACGAGGAACATTTCTTACTGTTTTGTCCTAAATTGGAAGACTTAAGGGCAAAGTATCTCGAAGAATATTTACCAAGAACAACGAGGATAGGTTACCTCTATTTGATTGATGGCACATTAAATTAAAAAAAACTAGACAAGTGGCGATGTACATATACTATGCTTTTCAGAGACGAAGCCAATTATCACTGTCGTCTTCATAGACAGCATTGTCCTGAAGATCGATGTACAATCTGTGGAAAACCTGTATTGAAAATTGCTCTTTGATGTACCGTATTGTACACATGCTGGATGAGCCCTTGTTATGGGCCGTTGGCCTGACACAATAAAGTCTGAAGTCTGAAGTCTGTCTCTCTCTCTCTCTCTCTCTCTCTCTCTCTCTCTTTCTCTCTCTCTCTCTCTCTCTCTCTCTCTCTCTCTCTCTCTCTCTCTCTCTCTCTCTCTTTCTCTCTCTCTCTCTCTCTCTCTCTCTCTCTCTCTCTTTCTCTCTCTCTCTTTCTCTCTCTCTCTCTCTCTCTCTCTCTCTCTCTCTCTCTCTCTCCTATCCCTCTACCAGTCTGTATCTGTTTGTCTCTGTGTGTCTGTCCGTCGGTGTTTTGTCTGTCTGCCCGTCCGTCCGTCCGTTTGTCCGTCCGTTTGTCTAAGGGGGGCAGAGAGCCCCGAATCAGTCTGCAACAAAACGGCATCAAGTTAAAGCCTGCATTGACTGCGAGGAAGGAAAGGGCGAGAGAAGGCAGAATTCCCGTTTACCTCCCCGCCACTCCTTCCATGGCTCCGCTGTCAGCCGCTCCCTCCTGTAAGTACGCCATTACTTCTTGCAGCCGACGAATACATTTTAGTAGAACATATGCGTCTTATGTTCATCATGACACCCTTTTCATGCGTCTCAATTTCAATGTTTCTTTGTTCTAACGACCGACCAAGAACGTTACCTCACGATGTTACGTTTGTAATATGCTGCAACCAGGTTGCTTTATATAAAACTGTTACCAACAGTAATCTTCTTCAAGCCATGCAAAGATTTCCCTTCAGTATATAGAACCGTGGAATTTGCTTTTAATTAGCAGCCTTTCTATTTTCTCCTCTAGGTAAAGAAGGTAACAATGCAGAGGTGCTGTCTGGTGCTGGTACGATAGTAGGTTAATATAAAATGCGCTGGCACATACAGTCTGATTAAACGCCACGTTTTGGAAACATCAACGGTGGTAAAAAATGGCAATTTATTTTCATCGGTCTTACGCACGCACGCTCGCGCGCGCGCACGCACACACACACACACACACACACATATACACACACACATGCGAGTACATTACTACTGACCGTGCATCACTGTCTGGCCCCTACAACGCTAGTAAAGCGTTCGTAGCAACAGCGGAAGAGACATTTTGCTCGCTGTTGTTTTCAGTGGTAAATGCCAAGAAGGCACTGCAGCCGTTCTTGTTGCGAGTTTCGGTGTGCACCTAGCTATGTGTGAAACACCTGGTGGAAGCCGTTCGAGATGTCCTCTCACTCCCACTTCCAACCACCCCCCACCCCTACCCCCACCCCCATCCCCGTCTGGTGAAACACTTGGCTCTATGGGCCTGCTCCAGCACCAGACTATCAGGGAGAGACATGGGAAACAGTATTTCATAGAGCGAGCACTTTATGATAGTGACAACTAAACCCATTGAGAGGGGGGGAAAACTCCAGCCCCACCCCCCTTTTACGTCGAAAATGGGTTTTCATATATTCTTCCAGTCTTGTTATTCTTCCACGGTCTTCTGTCTGAATTGGCGCCAACAATATCTTGTTGTTTGCTCCGATGTGGCTTCTTGCGGTCAGCCAATTTCAACACCCCACTCCTACATCATGAATGTTTCCACCATCCAAAAGGCGTCATCAGAGCTTTTCCCCAGATTCCATTTAACTGCGGTTTTTTGCAGTGAGTGCAATTCCATCCACACAGCTGCAAGACATGGATATAGCATTTTGGAATCAGCCTCCAATTACCGGAGAGAGAAAAAAAAAATCCCGAGCAATCTGCAACTAGTTCATCTGTTCTAAGCAGATTTTCTGCCAAACTGCAGGTGCAAAAAATAAATAACTACGTGAATTGGTCCCTGCTGCTTCTTCGATCTGCATCTCAGTGCTTGCTACGCAGCATTCCGTAGTCCTTGCGTCCCCGAGGTGGTCCCGGCCCGCACGTCCCATGTAATCAGGCACGAAGAGTGTGAATCTGCACCGCAATGCATCCGCTGCCCTTTTCTTTCTTCCCTCTGCAGCTTCCATTGCGAGGAGCTTTCCTGCAGGAGCCACGTTCCTAGGGCATCGCCTCTCGGCTGCTGACATCAGTCACGCGAGTCCTCGTGCTCCTCTCTGTACAATCTCCCCCACTTGGAGGACCACGGTGCCCGGGCCACAGCTTCTCTGTGGAGGGTGGCTGAACAAAGACAGCTCTCTACAGTGTATTGACAACGGGGAAGAAACCAACCAGTTGTCCCCAGCTAAGCTCCAAAGACATCTGCAAGCTCTAAAGCAAGGCTCTAGTGAGCAGCGCGGCCACACGAGAGGCGACTCGTGACGGATGCACCTGCAGACAAGAGGTGTAGAAAGGTCTTTCGCAGTTTGACACGAATCCCAAGGACTACGTGGATGGTGAGCGCCACAGACGGAAGGCCAAACTCCAGTTTCTAATGCAAGCGCTGTCCTACATTGGGGTCAAAGTCACAGCAGACGCTGTTCACAGGAGGGACTGACATTGTGTAGCACAGATCTGTTGCCCTTCAGGACTGACGAACGAACCAAGCATGAACCAACGAACGAACGAACCAACCAACCAACCAACCCACTCACCCCACCCACCCACCCAAAACCCACGCATCCATCCACCCACACACCAACCAAGCAACTAAGCGACCAGCCAGCCAGCCAACCACCCAAACACCCAAAGAACCAAGCAACCAATGAACCACCCACGAACCAACCAACCAACCAGCCAGCCAGCCAGCCAGCCAGCCAGCCAGCCAGCCAGCCAGCCAGTCAGCCAACCAACCAGCAAACCAGCCAACAAACCAACTCACCGACCAACCAACAAACAAACCAGCTGACCACGCACCCAACCAATCAAGCAACCAACAAACCAACAAATTAACCAACAAACCACCCACCGATCCACTCACCTGCCCACCCACCCAAACAATGAACATAATGTCAAACAGGGATGGGTATGTGTGTGTTCGTCAGGGTAATGACGATTGGTGCATTTTTATTTGTGGGCGATTTGGTGGTGCTTCCAGTTCCAGAGTTGACTGGTGAAAATTACGCCTTTCGTTTATTTTAAAACGTAATCAACAACCAGTTAGTAAACAACACCGATATTTTTTCAACTCATGCATCTCAGCATTTCGTAAACTTCGAAAAGAATTCGACTGTTTTGATCTCGAAAACACTCATGAGAAACGTAAAAGATCTGATGATAGTAACGGAGAAGATTAAACATGAAATTGGCTGCCAGTATCATTTGAAACATGTGGAAGAGTTGCTTTCACAGAGACTATGCACAGCAGTGCCTTTGTTTAGATTAACGCTTGTGTTTTGCTGTTGCCCAATTTTTGGGGGGTTATTCTCCGCAGCAAGGTCTAAGTTATCTGAATCGCGCACGCGGAGAGACAATCTTTCTGGAAGTCTTGGATCCACGAACCATAGTTTCTACCGGCACCATGCTCTTCCAGAGAAGATAAATATCAGTTACCAGTCCCAATCTGCAAATTTAATGGCTTCTAAGCGTTTTGGAATAACAAAGAAAGTAATGGTTAACTAAAATTGCCAGGGGTTTCTTCCTTGAGTGCCATACACTGCGCAGTTCGACGGTCTTCAAGAGCTTCCACTGAACGTGGATACGCATTTTGTTTTCCACTGAAAGACCGCATTCAAGACGCACCTTTCAGAACCTTTCCTAATGTCCCCCTTTTTGCTGACGCGCTGAGCTCCTGGTACATGATGAAGAGTTGAAGGCAGAAGATGTAAGTTAATCGTTGCATCACGCGTGCGTGCGTGCGTGCGTGTGTGCGTGTGTGTACGTGTGTGTGTGTGTGTGTGTGTGTGTGTGTGTGTGTGTGTGTGTGTGTGTGTGTGTGTGTGTGTGTGTGTGTGTGTGTGTGTGTGTGAGAGAGAGAGAGAGAGAGAGAGAGAGAGAGAGAGAGAGAGAGAGAGAGTGTGTGTGTGTGTGTGTGTGTGTGTGTGTGCGTTAGTGTGTGTTTGCGTGTGTGTGTGTGTGCGTGTGTGTGTGTGTGTGGCGTGTGTGTGTGTGCGTGTGTGTGTGTGTGTGTGTGTGTGTGTGTGTGTGTGTGTGTGTGTGTGTGTGTGAGAGAGAGAGAGAGAGAGAGAGAGAGAGAGAGAGAGTGTGTGTGTGTGAGAGAGAGAGAGAGAGAGAGAGAGAGAGAGAGAGACATTGTATGGTATCTATTCATACCAGCAGCTTCAAACATGGCATTTGTTCGGAAAATCATTATCTATGCATGCGTCCTGAACTGAATGGAACATGATACGTTTCGGCGTTATTCAAGATATTGTGTACGATGTTTCAAGGCATAATAGATGTACATGGCAACATTTTTTTTGTTTTTAAGTACCCCTGACCATTTATTAGGAAGGTAAAATTGAGTCCCGTGTTATTCATGTGTTTGATATAGATTCCTAGGTACTTTTCTCTTAGATCTGTAGATAGGTAGCAATTGAGTAAGAAATGAGCTTCGTCTTCAATTTGATCTGTGCAGAATGGACAGTATATATCTCTTTGACGACAAACGCATTACTTCTTAATTCATTCCTTCCAAATCTGAACCGAGCAAGTGCTACCCTAAATTTGGTAATTTCAAGAGAGCTCAAGTACTTTTCACATTGGAAATCGTGTTTACTGGTTCTGTACAATTAGAAACGCTCGCTACCACTGATTTTTTGACTCCATTCTTGTCTGTAACAGTCTTGGAGTCTCATTTTAAGATTTTTCAGAAAACCATTTTCGTTGTTTAAAGAAAACAGATGAGATAAAATGATGAAAAGAGATGTAAATAAATTAATAAATAAATAAAGGATATACGTGTCCTATACTCTATCTCCCCCCCCCCTCTCTCTCTCTCTCTCTCTCTCTCTCTCTCTCTCTCTCTCTCTCAGTGGACGAAAATAAATATTCTTTCTGATTTTCGCAGATGATATCGTATTGATATCAACGTCCCCAGTAGGGCTTCAGATACAAACAAACAACAGTGCTTATGCTTCAGAGCAAATTGGTCTTAAGCAATGTTGTTTGTTTGTATCTGAAGCTTGTATGAGAGAGATCAGAACAAACGTCCATGCAGTGGGTGTATAAATACATGCTATTCGTTTTATTTACGCACAGTTTCAAACGTCGACCGTAAAAATGTCAGGGAAATAATGTCAAAATCAAAAAAGCTGGTGAGCCACCCTAATGGACTCGTCCGAGGAAAGGGGTGCGATGTTGGTCGTTTAATTTGCAGTGACTGCCACACAGAATGACAACTAAATTAATATTTAGCGCTCGCTATCTCACAAACGCAATCTTGAACAGTTATTCCGCCCACGGAATGACAATAAAGTGTGAATGATTGACAAACTGGTGTACCCAATGCGCTTTCAGCTGAATTGCGTTACGACGAATATCACATTTGCAGCAGACGTCAATGCGATTCGACTCGGTTTCGAGCATAAACGCCTATGTAAAAACGCCGCTAATCAGATGCCATGGCCTGCTAGGGGAGCGGGGTCCGCACCCCTCTCCTCGGACGAGTCCACTAGTGTGGCCCATCAGTGGAAGGGATTCCGTCTCGTGCCAGTCTTGTCAGAGACTTCGACCGTATTTTGTACAGCCCATTGGGCCAAGAAGAAAAATGGACGTGGGCAGCTTGTCTGGCAGAGTGGACCACGGAGCACCACCAAGATGGATAACCGCCCCAACCTCACAGAAGGGACATATGAAACGAATGGATGATGACCATATCTGGGGTCGTGAGCGAGAAACTCTATTGCAGGGAGGGAGGGAGGGAAGGAAGGAGGGAGGGAAGGAGGGAGGGAGGGAGGGAGGGCGGGAGGGAGGGAGGGAGGGAGAGAGAGACAGAAAGAGACAGAGAGAGACAGAGTTAAGAGTGAATTGATACAGAGCAAAGAGAGAGAGAGGGTTATTAGAGACAGAGCAAGAGAGTTGAGGAGAAAAAAAAGAGAGGGAGAGAGAGAGAGAGAGAGAGAGAGAGAGAGAGAGAGAGAGAGAGAGAGAGAGAGAGAGAGAGAGAGAGAGAGAGAGAGAGAGAGAGAGAGAGAGAGAGAGAGAGAGAGAGAGAGAGCATGCAGTCTACACCAGAAGCCTAAATGAAGCAGTGTGAGCAAATTGACGGAAACGAAGAAAAACGCCTACAGCAGGAAGCCATCAGTGAGACCTGCAGCAAGCCCGTGTTGCAGGGCGAGGTGATGTGGGTGGGGGGAACACCGCCCACGCCAGAGGCTGAACTCACAGAAATCCGATCACACACCTACTCTTCCACGGTATTCTTTCATGGGTGGGTGGATGGATGGATGGATAAATGGATGGGTGGGTGGATGGATGGATGGATGGATGCATGGTTGGATGGGTGGATGGATGGATGAATGGATGGATGGATGGATGGATGCACGGATGGATGGATGGAAGGATGGTGCATGGACGGATGGATGAATGGACGGATGGATGCATGGATGGGTGGATGGATGGATGCATGGGTGGATGGATGGATGGATGGATGGAAGGATGGTTCATGGACGGATGGATGCATGGATGGATGGATGCATGGATGGGTGCATGGATGGATGGATGCATGGATGGATGGATTGACGCATACATGCATAGATGAATGGATGGATAAATGTATGCATGCATGGATGCATGGATGGATGATGGGTGGATGGTTGGATGGATGGATGGATGAATGGGTGACTGGATGGATGAGTGGATGGATGGATGGATGGAGTGTTACGGCCTATCAGCCCTTGTAGGCTATGCAAGGCCATTAAGCACGAACATCACTAGAAGAGTTGACAGCAATTCAACTCACGATGTCCCTATTTATTCGCCTCTCACGAATCATGTAGGTCGACGCGGTGGGTTTATTCTGACCCCCACCCACAGGTGGATTTTTTCCTTGAAGCAGCTCGAAAAGAACGGTAATAAGAAAGGAATGACGATCTCCTTCCAGTATAGAAACCGACAGGAAACAACTGGGACGAAACGGAAGGAAACAGCAGCAGCTGCAGTATCTTGACCTGCCCGACGCACACGAACAAACAAAATGTGACATCTTGACTAGAGACACTGAGTTCAAAGATTGAAGCCACAGTACAAGGTCAAATACAATTCCTTTGTGTCCCTCTTCATTAATGCAAATAGAATCACACATATGTCAAATCTTGTTAACTTCATGGGCTCTCTAACAAACGGTCATTAGTGGCTCTCTAACAACGGGAGAACTTGGTTGAATTGTTATTCAGGCCAGCAGCCTGTCACTCGTGACAAGACAAGAGAAGGGAGGAAATGCTTCAAAACAAACGTGTTCATTCCGCGGACTATCAGGGGTGACGAGGTTATCTTGGAGAGCGTCTGCTCTATGGGAGTTAAGGTGTAGTGGATACATATAGCTACTCTCTTGCTTTTCTGGGGTCCTTGTAATGTAATAAATGTATACAACAATTCTTTGCGTTACTCTTTAGATGGCGCCCAAGATATTTCAACCGAATCTCATTAAGGACAGGGTAATGCAAGAACAGGTTATCTTTATTCTCGGTACAAAATGTGCCCTTCACGTCCAAGTAGAGTCTGTTTACAAACTGCTGGTTTGTCTGCAATTCATTGATTCCAAAGCAAAATGTAACCAAGAGTCAGCATGAGGATGGACTCCTCCCCAGGGAGTGGAGTTGGTGCTGGTACCTGACTGTGTGCGTGTTATCTGTCCGCCACTCTGTCGTCAGGTGCCAGTGAAGATTAATCAAGCGGCCCGGCGATCAGGGAGTAAAATGTAAAGTGGTTTTGAGACCCAGACATGGGTGATAAGTCGCTATTTAAAAACATTTACACGTCGAGTACAATTTTTTTTTAAATTTCGAGTCAAATGTCTGCATTCGAGTCAGCGGATGTGGCACGTATTTTCAGATCAGGAAAGACAAAGACAGCTCCGAGGAAGACGTCTAGCCAACAAACGAACACTGTCTGGGCACGAGCTTCGTTACAGAAGCCTTGTCATTCCCAGGAGACAGACTACCTGAAGGCAACTCGACATGTCGGTCAATGGCGCCAGGAGTTGTAGACGCCGTTTTTCTGCGAATGACTTTGTCTTCCTGACGATGCCGGCGTCGCCGTGAAAAGATGACAAACTACGGCGAGCCCGGAAAGCTGAGCAGCAGACAAAGCACCCTGTGACGACTTACAAGATCTGCTTTTGTGGGCTTAAAGAACGCGTCCGCCAACGGCAGCAAACAGCAAAACACAGACGCCGGCCAAGACGAGCATTGTCAGCTACAAATGCCAAGACGTCTCCTCTGTCCGAAGTGTGCGAAAGTACGTGTGATCATCCAAGACAAAAACAGGAAGAAATACTCTGCTCTTTGATGTTTTTGGACATCATGTCAGCACCACTCAGGAGAGAAAGAAAGAGTCTATTGAAAGCAAATTTACAATGCTTTCCCCAAGAGTAAACCTGTTGCAGAGATGCTAAAACAACTGTTAGCATATCCATCCATCCATCCTTCCATGCATCCATCCATCCATCATCCATCCATCCATCCATCCATCCATCCATCCATCCATCCATCCATCCATTCATCCATCCATCCAACAATCCATCCATTAATCCATCCACCCATCCATCCACCCACCCATCCATCCACCCACCCACCCATCCATTCACCCATCCATCCATCCATTCATCCACCCATTCATCCATCCATCCACCCACCCACCCATTCATCCATCCATCCATCCAACCATCCATCCATCCATCCATCCATCCGCTCGTGAAGAAGGACTCTTGACTTTTAATGCTGGAGCAGACTGAATACCACAGAACACATCAGTTCCTCTTATTGTCTCTGCATTGCCCGACTGTCGCTTCAGGATCGGTCTCCACAGCCGCTGAAGACTTGGCTTCCTTACCAGCCTACTAAGACACATTTGCCTGGATGCTAAAGCCTTTCTGGAACATCGTATCTTACTGAAAGAAGGTCTAGAAAGAGAAAGAGAAAGAAGCAAACCTGAGAGGAGTCCGCTGCATTGCCCCTGGTTGCCAGACGACATCGGCATAGAGGAAAGACCATGGTTACCAGCTTCTTCAGCGTCACACGGTCCACGGAGTTGGCGTACGTGTGGCGTCGCAGCTCGTTCAGGTCCCGGCCCTGGGGTGAACAGAGAGAGGAAGTCTTTAATGAATCACCTGACGCCACGATGCACACTCACTGAAAAACAGCTCACTGGAGTGGGTGGCATGGCAGACAATACGTCTCTTAAAATGACTTTTCTCAGGGCCTGCAGTCAAGTTGCAAGTTTACTTGAAGAAGCATACGGCTGATGAAGACAAGGATAAAGTAGCAGAAAAATATATTCCCATACATAATCGCTACTGGTTCTTGTAGTACAATATGAATGAAATTGAAAACGACATGACACGTAGACAGAAAGCATCGTTGAGAATGATAACTGAAAAAGCAGAGCAAATGTTCCATCTATAAGACTGCCTACTGATACGATCATTGAGCTGTTCAAGTTTCACACAATGTAGTCATAAATACCATTTAAAATTGGATATAACCTTAATAGAATTAGTATGCATTATATTCAAATACGACTAACTTTGAATAATTCTTGGAGAAAAAAATTACATCAATCACAACACTGTTTCTTTTCCTTTTATGCTTGGAATGACAATGCATCAGAAAACCGATCTGCCAAATGACCAAGATGACGGATACGATCAGTCTGAGAAACGAGGTAGCGTCTTCGGTGTTCTTGTAAAATTTCACATTCCTGCACTTTGCAGTCTTTGATGAGTGGCCACCACTGAGACAGAAGTACCCATTCACTACCTAGTCTTTTTCACATTCCTGCACTTTGCAGTCTTTGATGAGTGGCCACCACTGAGACAGAAGTACCCATTCACTACCTAGTCTTTTTCACATTCCTGCACTTTGCAGTCTTTGATGAGTGGCCACCACTGAGACAGAAGTACCCATTCACTACCTAGTCTTTTTCACATTCCTGCACTTTGCAGTCTTTGATGAGTGGCCACCACTGAGACAGAAGTACCCATTCACTACCTAGTCTTTTGGAAAGCAGCCTAGACGCCACACAGAGGCATGTGTCAGTGCCCAGCACCCTGTAATATGATGGCACAATTTGTCGTGTAAATGAAAGACTCAATTCATGACAAATTGACCAAGTACATTTTTACAAAAGCTCTTACATTTGGAAAGATTTCATTATCCATTAGCTCTAGATGCAGTATTGATAAAGGACACAAGATCGCTATAAAGCAGGGTAGAGAAATTCCGTAATCCACTAGTTATATTATATCTTTTGAATAAATTAACCATGGCCAAGTCCACACGCAAACAATCGCGCGCTCACACGCACGCATGCACGCACGCACGTACTCACACACACACACACATTAACATACACATATAAACAAACACTTACAAGTGCACACACACTTACACACACACATTAACATACACACACACACACACACACACACACACACACACACAAACTCACATTAACATTCACATACAAACACACACACACACACACACACACACACACAATTAGCATACACATACAAACACACACGCAAACACACATTAACATGCACATATAAACACACACACACACACATATTAACAAACACATACACATATATATTAACACACACTCTCACACACACACACACTTATTAACATACACATACAAACACTCACACACACACACACATTAACATACACACACATATTCACACACACACACACACACACACACACACACACACACTCACACAAACATGACATGCATGCGCGACCCCACACACCCATGGGTTAGTGTCAGTTTGCTCCATGAATACCACGTCAATGATGCTTGTGCTGGATGGTGGTGACTGTCTCTGAGCCATGTGCGGATTTTAAAGGCCACAATCCGCCCATTAAGACTTAATTAATGCGCCGCATTAAAGTCCAGGCAGCTACAGAACGTCGCCACCGAGCTGAGTCCATCCTTTAGACAACAGCAGACTTCCAGTGTCCTGTCTGTTCGCGACTCTGCAAATCCCAACTTGGACTACAGAGCCATTCCCGTGTACACAGATAACTGCGCATATACGTCTTCCTCAAGATTCGAAGGACCACCATGATGATAATGATGATGATGATGATGATGATGATGATGATGATGATGATGATGATGATGATGATGATGATGATGATGATGATGATGATGATGATGATGATGATGATGATGATGATGATGATGATGATGACACGCTCGATTCTCTCCATCTTGGACTTTCGCGACAGCTGCCTTCGTGACTTTCACCAACAAAACAGGCGGATTTCACGGGCAATCCTACGCACCTTACGCGAACCTCTCGCTTGACCGGAGGCGCGTTTCCTTACGAAAGGTTTTGCAAGTGTTCAGAGAAGAGTGTTCAGAGAAGAGTGCCCAGACAAGAGTGTTCAGAGAAGAGTGTTCAGAGAAGAGTGCCCCGAGAAGAGTGCCCAGACAAGAGTGTTCAGAGAAGAGTGTTCAGAGAAGAGTGTTCATAGAAGAGTGCTCAGAGAAGAGTGTTCAGAGAAGAGTGTTCAGAGAAGAGTGCTCAGAGAAGAGTGCTCAGAGAAGAGTGCTCATAGAAGAGTGTTCAGAGAAGAGTGCTCAGAGAAGAGTGCTCAGAGAAGAGTGTTCAGAGAAGAGTGCTCAGAGAAGAGTGCTCAGAGAAGAGTGTTCAGAGAAGAGTGTTCAGAGAAGAGTGCTCAGAGAAGAGTGTTCAGATAAGAGTGTTCAGAGAAGAGTGTTTAGAGAAGAGTGCTCAGAGAAGAGTGTTCAGAGAAGAGTGTTCAGAGAAGAGTGCTCAGAGAAGAGTGTTCAGAGAAGAGTATTCAGAGAAGAGTGTTCAGAGAAGAGTGCTCAGAGAAGAGTGCTCAGAAAAGAGTGTTCAGAGAAGAGTGCTCAGAGAAGAGTGTTCAGAGAAGAGTGTTCAGAGAAGAGTGTTCAGAGAAGAGTGTTCAGAGAAGAGTGTTCAGAGAAGAGTGCTCAGAGAAGAGTGCTCAGAGAAGAGTATTCAGAGAAGAGTGTTCAGAGAAGAGTACTCAGAGAAGAGTGCTCAGAGAAGAGTGTTCAGAGAAGAGTGTTCAGAGAAGGGTGCTCACAGCGGGCACTCGCGCAACCCCAAGCTTTTCTCCCAACTGAACCTGCCCATCCAGATACTAGTCGTGAGCGCTCAACTTTGAACTTTTAAAAACACCTTTCTCCCGCGAGAGGACCGCGTAGGATGCGATTGGCCTGCCTCTGTGTCACCAGCTTCGGCTCACCGACTGAGCACGCAGTTAACCGAATTAACCTAATTTAACCTCAGCATTCAACCAATCAAACCATTCCGAACCAACCCTAACATACATCCACCCAATAATTTTCGTAACCCATCTGCACAAGTGACAACAGCAAGAAGATTGCTTTTCGACAGCCCTTCTCATTCATAGTCGATGACCTTCCCGCAAGCAGGACTGAATCTACCCAGGGATTCTCGGATCAAAGGGGGAAGAAAGTTCAGTAAGCAAGGATGATTTCATCAAGTTCGCCTTAAGCTAATCATATTCAAAGGGTCGAGTGAGCGGAGAGATGGGTTAGCCTGGGATGAAGAGGTCTTACAGGGGTCACATAAATGATCCAAAAGAGCAACTTTTAGTTAAGGCCAAAGTCTTAGGCGAGCCTAAAATCTCCGTGGGCCGACACAACGTCACGTGGGGTTTTGACTGCGGCATTGTAGTGGCCACATCAGGCTTTATCTCGTCCCACAAATTAGCCTAGGCCCAGGACTGTCGCCTCGGATCATGCATGCACTCTATGTCTACGTCATCCGTTCAGGTCAACAGGCAGAACGCCCACATCTCATTTACCCTCGTCAAAAACCCTGAAAGGGCAGCCATCTATTCTGAAAGCAGAAAGCCCAAAATCTCCCTTGCCGTGCAGCTGAAAAAACAGAGCAGCACTTTATAGCAAGAGCCTCAACGACAGAGGTGGAGCGAAAGTCTTAAATGTATCGACGCTAAGCTATTACTTCTATACCCGACTTCCTCCCGAAGATCTAGCAAGAGTGCAACCAATAAGGCGTATGTTGCGGCGAATGAAGTTTCCTCAACCGTAAGGAATGGCGGGAAGTCTGGGTTTTATGTCGCCCATCCATGGAAGGGGAGAATCGTATACCTAGCAAGAGCATGAATTTATTGGTTCCTTTTCTTAAAAGGGGATGGGAGTGGATGGAGGGGTGAGTGGTGTTGGCTAGATGTTGGATACGAGTCTGTGAGGTGGGTGTGTTTAGAGGGAGAGGGTGAAGGGGTGATCGTATGCGTGTGGCTTTGTCACGTATGGGAAATGCTCCCAGCGCAACTTGATGGTGCAAGCAGACATGTCTGAGAAGAAGGGCGATAAAAGTCAGCAAGCACTTTAGAGATCGAGAAGAGAGGAGAGGACTTCCGCCGACTGCGGTCGAAGACCCAGACCCTTTAACGGTCCACAAGGCATCAACTTCAGAGCGGAGCTACCAGGCGTCAACCTGACAGGCGAAGCCCACACTAGGGACAGCTGAGACGAGGCCAACCAACGTCTAGCTGTTTGAAGTGGAGGCGCCACTCCTTGTTTTCCGTCGTCTCCTTCTTCTTCCTCTTTCTTTTTCCTCCTCCTCCTCTTTCCTCCTCCTCCTCCTCCTCCTCCTCCTCCTCCTCCTCCTCCCTCCTCCTCCTCCTCCTCCTCCTCCTCCTCCTCCTCCTCCTCCTCCTCCTCCTCCTCCTCCTTTCCTCCTCCTCCTCCCCTCCTTTTCCCCTCCTCCTCCCCTCCCCTCCCTCCTCCTTTCCTCTCTCCCCCCTTCTCCCCTCCTCCTCCTCCTCCTCCGTATCTACTCCTCCTCCTCCTCCTACCTATCTACTCCTCCTCCTCTCCCCCCCCCCCCCCCCCCTCTGCTGCTGAAGCTACTCCTCCTCCTCCTCCTTCTTGATTGTGACGTAAACTATAAGGATTATCTTCCGTTCATGCCCTTAGATAGCACCTTACGTACCATCGTTGGAATGTGATTTTCCCTGCAAAGTTAGGTGCAATATTTGATTTTTTATACATACCGTTAATCAGGAAAAACACAAAGCACAAAACACACGGACGAGAAAACTATCATTATGATCTACATCATCACCATCACCGTCATCATCACCACCACCAACACCGCCACAACCACCACCACATCATCATCGTCATCATCATCATCACCAACCACAGCCACCACCACCACCGCCGGCACCGCAACCGCCACCGTCATCACCACCGCCATCACCACCACCACCACCATCGTCACCAAACTTGACGCTGATGTATATGCATGTATAGGGTTTTACGGCCTTTCAGCCTTTGTAGGCTATGTAAGGCCAGTAATCACAACATCACTAGAGCAGTTCCAAGTTAGTGCAATTCAAGTCAAGATGTTACTATTTATTCGCCTCTTACGAATCGTGTAGGGAGGCACAGCGGGTCTATTCTGACCCCCAACCCACAGCGGGACAATGTACTCTGACCCCCAACCCACAGCGGGACAATGTACTCTGATCGCCAACCCACAGCGGGACAATGTACTCTGACCCCCAACCCACAGCGGGACAATGTACAGAGAACAGGAACTTCCATCAGCTTCCAGCTTTTATGAATCCTCCAATGACCAATAAGAACGCACAGTATGCAGAGAGAAAAGTAAAGGTGCTCCTTTTTATATTGCGACTTTCCACCCACTGATGGGTGCTCAAACCGCATGCATTTATCCCCTGGTCATCGGGCTACTATTTTCATCACTCCAGCACCATCTCAACTCCCTGGTCATTGAGCCACTCTTTTCATCACTCCAGCACCATCTCAACTCCCTGGTCATTGAGCCACTCTTTTCATCACTCCAGCACCATCTCAACTCCCTGGTCATTGAGCCACTCTTTTCATCACTCCAGCACCATCTCAACTCCCTGGTCATTGAGCCACTCTTTTCATCACTCCAGCACCATCTCAACTCCCTGGTCATTGAGCCACTCTTTTCATCACTCCAGCACTATCTCAACTCCCTGGTCATTGAGCCACTCTTTTCATCACTCCAGCACCATCTCAACTCCCTGGTCATTGAGCCACTCTTTTCATCACTCCAGCACTATCTCAACTCCCTGGTCATTGAGCCACTCTTTTCATCACTCCAGCACCATCTCAACTCCCTGGTCATTGAGCCACTCTTTTCATCACTCCAGCACTATCTCAACTCCCTGGTCATTGAGCCACTCTTTTCATCACTCCAGCACTATCTCAACTCCCTGGTCATTGAGCCACTCTTTTCATCACTCCAGCACTATCTCAACTCCCTGGTCATTGAGCCACTCTTTTCATCACTCCAGCACCATCTCAACTCCCTGGTCATTGAGCCACTCTTTTCATCACTCCAGCACCATCTCAACTCCCTGGTCATTGAGCCACTCTTTTCATCACTCCAGCACCATCTCAACTCCCTGGTCATTGAGCCACTCTTTTCATCACTCCAGCACCATCTCAACTCCCTGGTCATTGAGCCACTCTTTTCATCACTCCAGCACCATCTCAACTCCCTGGTCATTGAGCCACTCTTTTCATCACTCCAGCACCATCTCAACTCCCTGGTCATTGAGCCACTCTTTTCATCACTCCAGCACCATCTCAACTCCCTGGTCATTGAGCCACTCTTTTCATCACTCCAGCACCATCTCAACTCCCTGGTCATTGAGCCACTCTTTTCATCACTCCAGCACCATCTCAACTCCCTGGTCATTGAGCCACTCTTTTCATCACTCCAGCACCATCTCAACTCCCTGGTCATTGAGCCACTCTTTTCATCACTCCAGCACTATCTCAACTCCCTGGTCATTGAGCCACTCTTTTCATCACTCCAGCACCATCTCAACTCCCTGGTCATTGAGCCACTCTTTTCATCACCCAGCACTATCTCAACTCCCTGGTCATTGAGCCACTCTTTTCATCACTCCAGCACCATCTCAACTCCCTGGTCATTGAGCCACTCTTTTCATCACTCCAGCACCATCTCAACTCCCTGGTCATTGAGCCACTCTTTTCATCACTCCAGCACTATCTCAACTCCCTGGTCATTGAGCCACTCTTTTCATCACTCCAGCACTATCTCAACTCCCTGGTCATTGGGCCACTCTTTTCATCACTCCAGCACTATCTCAACTCCCTGGTCATTGAGCCACTCTTTTCATCACTCCAGCACCATCTCAACTCCCTGGTCATTGAGCCACTCTTTTCATCACTCCAGCACTATCTCAACTCCCTGGGGAGATACAACCAGGTTGCGGATGAACGTGCCAAAGTTAACTTGTACAATTTTCCAGCTTTGCCCTCACATGTAATCGTTTTTCTCCTGAGTAGGGCGAAGCAATGTGAGGAGGGTGCCTTGCTCAAAGATGCAACTTTAGAAATCGCGCAGCTTCGAACACCGCACCCACTGGCTGCAGGTCAAGCGCGCTGACCACTCGGCCTGTCTCCAGTTCAGAGAGCGTATCCCATCCCACCTGGGTTTGTTTGCAAGTAGGGCAACACTACGTTAGTGACGAGGCAGGGTGTAACGCAATCAGACAGCTTTATTGCACACACAAACACACACACACACACACACACACACACAGACACACACACACAGACACATGCACACACACACAAGCATGCACACACACACGCATGCACACACACAAACATGCACATAAACATACACACACGCACAAGCGCAAACATACACGCACACAAACATACAAACACACGCGTTACGCACGCATACACACACATAGACACAAACACAAACACACGCACGCACACACATGCATATACACATACACACACACGCGCACAGACACACATACACACACACAAGCGCACACAAAAGCACACAAACATAAACAAACACACACGCACACACATACACACACGCGCGAGCGCGCATCCACAAGCATCCACACACGCAGGCACACACACACACACACGCGTGCGCGCGCGCGCACACACACACACACACATACACACACACACACACGCACGCAACCCCCCCCCCCCACACACACACAAGCACACACACACATAAACAAACACACATACCTACACACACACACACACACACACACACACACACAAACACATACACACACACTCACACACACACACACCTACACACACACACACACACAAACACACACACACACACACACGCACACACACACACACACACACACACACACACACATACACACATGTTGTTCGTCCGTCGAGTCGACGAGGACCACTCTAGTCATCCGGGGGGTTGCTGGGACTGGTTCTGTCTGTGTGCGCGCAGATGGCTAACGAGGCCGATCCTGGCACGGAAGGTTCGGGAACAGAAGGGACATGGGACAAGTGGGACGTCTCCAGGGGGGTTGACAGCATGGGCCTTGCGGGCTTGCCTCTTCTTTTCTGCGGCAGTGATCCTGTTTGCCTCGCATGTCTTGGCACCTTTGTGGATGGAAGAGCGCCAGGTGGATCGGTCCATTGCAGCCCGTTCCCACGTGTCTGGATTGATGGCAAAAGCTTTCAGTGAAGCTTTCAGGGTGTCTTTGAAGCGCTTCTTTTGCCCACCGTGGGACCGCTGGCCATGCTGGAGCTCGCCATAGAAGAGTCTCTTTGGCAGTCTCTCGTCTGGCATCCGGACTACGTGCCCTGCCCAGCGAAGCTGTGACTGCATCAGGAGGGTGAAGATGCTGGGGAGACCTGCTTTGGTCAGTACCACTGTGTCTGGAATTTTGTCCTGCCATTTAATGCCGAGGATCTTCCTGAGGCTTGTTGTGTGAAAGTGGTTCAGTTTTCTAGCATGGCGTTGATAGACAGTCCACGTTTCACATGCATATAGCAGTGTGGGGAGCACACACATACACACTCACACACACACAGAGATCACATGGTCTTCCTACAGACGCATAAAAATCAACCATTTTTCCGTTTCTTTGAACCCGATGCCCACAAAGTAGATGCAGCGAAGGTTCAATTTTCTGAATGTAGTACAATCTGTAACTTGCTACTATGAGACTCTGTATCAGAACACGAGTCACAATTCTGCGCATGTACATGCAGATGGCTGACGGTGTCGATCGCCGAGAGGAAATCAGAGATGCTAAGTGTGCGTCTCCCGTTCCCAAACGAAACTGCGCACCCAAGCCCTGTACTCCAACGACCAGGAGTTAGCACGAACATTGGTTTCATAGTCGGACGATGATCCACACTTCTCAGAAGTAGTTCTGGCTGATCCGGTGCAATCTCGACAAGACGTGCACCGCAAAGACGAGCTATATGAAGCCAAGTAGTTCGGATAGTACAATCCTAGCTCACCTTTTCACACCTGCGTTGCAATACGATCAAAAGAACGAGCGAATACGAGTTGACAGGTGAAACATTTTCAATCATCCTGACAAACTCAAACCTGACACACCTTATTCCTCGCACAGGCTAACGCCGATTCTATTAACACAGATAGCACTCCTCTGCGGACACGTGAACCCAGGCTGACATCAATTCTCGACACGCGAAAAAACAAACAAACAACAAATTCACACTGGCGCAGCTGAGAAATGTGCACCGAGGACCAAGGGGTAACAGTCCCCCTTTCGAAAAGCGGAGCTGGCAGTGTTATTAATTTTCATAAGCACGGATTTTTGTGTGATACATAAAATGCTTTGTCACTTTTGGAAGTTCACGAGCGCACACGAGCACGCACAGACATATAATTACGCACGCACAATCACACGCACGCACTATCACACGCACGCACGCACACACACACGTACACACACAAACATGAACGCGCACATACACACAAACATACACACAAACACACACACATGCAAACACACATAAATACACGTACACACATACACACATAAATCTTCTTTTTCTTGGTTGTCTCTCGATGTCGAGGAAGACGACGCACTGTGCCATTATCTGTGGATGCGCATATGGCTCCGAAGTCCAAACTCCGAGGCACACAGGCGGCTGCAGGTGGGGCAAGGAACAGCGGTCTGGACAGAGGTTGAAGCAGCTCTGTGTCGCCTATCTAGCGCAGCTTCAAGACGACAACGGCGGTCATCTTCAAAAGCTCCTGCAGCTTTTCGGATGGTGGCACGCCAGAGGGTTCTGTCAGCAGCAGTGGCCTCAGGGTGCCGTGGTTGGAGGTTTGCCCATTTGATGTTCGCCTTGAGGTTGTCCTTGTATCTTTACTTTGGACCTCCTTGGTTCCGACCTTCCTGTGCCAACTCGCCATACACACATAAATACGCATACACACATAAATACGCATACACACATAAATACGCATACACACACATAAATGCACACACACACACACACACACGCACGCACATAAATGCACACACACACACGCACATAAATGCACACACACATAAATGCACACACACACATTAATGCACACACACGCGCGCGCGCGCGCACACACACACACACACACACACACACACACACACACACACACACACACAAGCGCACATAAATGCACACATACATTGCAAAGATCGAATGACAACCACTGCATATATCTCACTCCCTATTCGGCATGCCTACATATCTACACAATACATTCAATCACTAAACAAAAGAAAAGTCTGTGGTTACTCAAACCACAGTATTAAACTAAGGCAAATGGGATTCACATCCTTTACCTTCATGACAAAACGCTGGAGGACCACGAAGCAGAGACTCACAATTTGGTTTCGTGACAAGACAATATGTTTGAAGGCGACATGCAAAAACCCTCTTGACAGACATTGATCGATGTCCTTAAAACATTACGCCACGCTTAGGGGGTCGACTTGCAAATTTAGATCTATCAGGATGTGCGACTCTTGTTTTTCCCTGGAACACTACTTCATTATGATGCAGGGAGAGCAGACAACGGGGGTCTACCAGACCAGAGGGACCAGCCTATCCCAATCCATCACCAGGCCTCGGGTGAACATGAGGAGAGAGAAGCAGGCGGATGCTATCAGCCAGTCAGACACGTGATCCGAAAGACATCATGTGTCCTGCAGACACCGCCTGACTGAGCACAACACGAGCTGCGGCAAAGCAGTCAAATACGGGGCCCGGGGGACGAGGCAAGAGGCGCCCCACCATCGGAGCAGCTAGTCTTCAGACAGTGGGCTCCCATTGGCCTCAGCCGCAGAGCTGCCACACGGCGCCTACGAAAGGCATGACGGGATGACGCCAGAAGTTCCACCGACAAGGAGGTGCCGGAAGTTCCACCGACAAGGAGGTGCCGGAAGTTCCACCGACAAGGAGGTGCCGGAAGGCACGGCCACATCAAGGGCGTTGCGTCGACAGAGTACTAGTTTTTTTATTCGCTGAGGAGCTCTTGGCGATCTGCATGCCGGAACTGTCTTTCTTAAGTTTGATTCCATCGACATGAGGTTTGGTGATGTGGATATAGAGGAAAATCTCTTGGCGATCTGCATGCCGGAACTGTCTTTCTTAAGTTTGATTCCATCGACATGAGGTTTGGTGATGTGGATATAGAGGAAAATCTCTTGGTGGTGATTTGGCAACAAGCTCCATCAGACATCTTCAAATGGATAGATTTGGCGCGTTTGAGAAACTCGTCTCGGCATAGTAATCAGCGTCACCTTGGGGGAAAACGCGTATATTGAGATCACACCCTCATCTATAATGGTTTCGATCTCCCTCCCGCCATTAATTCTTGGTGAGGGGGGAGGGGGGCGCATGCACGCTGGCTCATACACACACGCACGCACACTCAAGCACGCATGAACACGCACAAAACACGCACCACACACAACACGCTCACACACATACACAAACACCAACATACATACACACACACACTCTCTCTCTCTCTCTCTCTCTCTCTCACACACACACACACACACACACACACACACACACACACACAGACACACACACACACACACACACACACACACACACACACACTAGATTTTAAAAAACTAACTGAAAAATAAAATTATTACTAAGTTGCTCATTGTAACGATAATTCAAAGAGCAATCACGATTCTAGAAATAAAACTTGAGAGCACAAACACTTCACCAAGGACGCCACATGTTCTCCTCCACGACATGTACGGTGGTGCTGCAATGATGTGATTGGCATATGTGTATAGTCTGTTCAGAAGATTAATTGGTGAACACTTGGGGGTTGGACGATATGCGAGGCGCAGTGCCGTGGTTCTATCCCTGTGACGGGAAGAATTTTGGTTTATTAGAATATATTAAAATGTACGGTACAGTTTACTTCATTTTAGTGTCTGCTGGCGGTCTCTTCAGTGTGAGGCTGGCGTCATCAATAGTTTGACGTCATCAACTTCGTGATGAGTGAAAAATGTTTTCTTAACGCTTTTAATTCCACGGGATTTCTATTTCCAAAACAAGATGACAGATAGCCTCCAAAAAGTACTGGATTATTCGTTGAGTGAAACCTGACGACGCACCATATTTCATTGGGATCCGATTACAACGTTTTGAGTTATTTCACAGAATAACTAATAAACGAACCGAGGGTACAACAAAACATCCTTGGCGGAGGTAACAATGAGTTCGCAATGGGTTTTGCCAGTGACGTCCATTCATATTTTCCTTCGCTATCTTCGTCCCTCCTCGGAGTGGCCAGTAGTTGCGGAAGAGAGGGCCGGCCCCCTTGCCATTTCAGCCCAGCACTGGCTCAGCTTGAACAGGGAGCGCTGATTACAATTACTGCCACGTCTTTCTACTAAATTGTCGCTCAATTCATATGCATTCTGAGGCAAGAAAGAGAGAGTGATTTGCAAGGAAGTTTGTACGTAGGCAGAACAGACCCCGCGGAGGTGATTGGATGCACAGTTCTTCACGGAGACAATTTCCCCTCCTGGCAGGGCGTCTTGCGACTCTTGGTAAAATCAATGAGATGATGCGGGAGAGTTGAGAGCTCGGAATTGAAATAAAAATGTTGAGCCAAACAACCACGCCACCCCCACCCCTCTCTCTCTGTCTCTGTCTGTCTGTCTGTCTGTCTGTCTGTCTCTCTCTCTCTCTGTCTTTCTCTGTCTCTCTCTGTCTCTGTCTCTCTTTCTCTCTCTCTCTCTCTCTCTCTCTCTATCTCTGTCTGTCTCTGTCTGTCTGTCTGTCTGTCTGTCTGTCTGTCTGTATGTATGTCTGTCTGTCAGTCTGTCTGTCTGTCTGCCTGCCTGTCTGTCCGTCAGTTTATCTGACTGCCTGCCTACCTGTCAGCCTGCTTGCCTGCCTTTCTGTCAGTCAGTCAGTCTGACTGACTGCCTACCTGCCAGTCTGCCTGCCTGCCTACCTGCCAGTATGCCTGCCTGCCTAATTGTGTTTCCGCTTTTCTGTATGGCCGTCCATGTCTCTGCATCTCTGTCTGCCTGCCTGTTTGCCCCCCCCCCCCCTCTCTCTCTCTGCTCTCTCTCGTTTTCTCTCGCTCATCCGAGTATCCAAGCCCAAAATTACGTTTCAACCCTTTTATCCTCGGTCCCCCCACCAGTTGACTCCATTGAGCCCTGGTTCTCCGTTGAAAAGCCAGAAACATTGACTTCTCGCCCTCGCCTCAGGATGTAACAGCCCTCTCTGCTGCTCGCCTCAGGATGTAACAGCCCTCTCTGCTGCTCGCCTCAGGATGTAACAGCCCTCTCTGCTGCTCGCCTCAGGATGTAACAGCCCTCTCTGCTGCTCGCCTCAGGATGTAACAGCCCTCTCTGCTGCTCGCCTCAGGATGTAACAGCCCTCTCTGCTGCTCGCATCAGGATGTAACAGCCCTCTCTGCTGCTCGCCTCAGGATGTAACAGCCCTCTCTGCTGCTCGCCTCAGGATGTAACAGCCCTCTCTGCTGCTCGCCTCAGGATGTAACAGCCCTCTCTGCTGCTTGCCGCCGCCAGTCATGCCAGAAATGACCCTACGAGTCCAATGGATGCTTGGCAGACGACAAAGCCACACCGGAGGAAGCGGCAAAGATAATTCGGCGAGAGGATTGAGGCCCCTCAGGGTTCATCACCACAGGAATGGTGAGGACCCCCCCCCCCTCCACCCACCCCCAAACCTCTGGGAACTTAAATCCATGACCTCTGGCTGAGGCAATGCCAGTAATCATGAAGAGCGCGAGGCGTAAGAGAAAGCCAGTAGGACAAAGCTCCCAGTGCTTTCCCTACAAAGCTCCCAGTGTTTTCCCTACAAAGCTCCCAGTGCTTTCCCTACAAAGCTCCCAGTGTTTTCCCTACAAAGCTCCCAGTGTTTTCCCTACAAAGCTCCCAGTGCTTTCCCTACAAAGCTCCCAGTGTTTTCCCTACAAAGCTCCCAGTGTTTTCCCTACAAAGCTCCCAGTGTTTTCCCTACAAAGCTCCCAGTGTTTTCCCTACAAAGCTCCCAGTGTTTTCCCTACAAAGCTCCCAGTGTTTTCCCTACAAAGCTCCCAGTGCTTTCCCTACAAAGCTCCCAGTGTTTTCCCTACAAAGCTCCCAGTGCTTTCCCTACAAAGCTCCCAGTGCTTTCCCTACAAAGCTCCCAGTGTTTTTCCTACAAAGCTCCCAGTGCTTTCCCTACAAAGCTCCCAGTGTTTTCCCTACAAAGCTCCCAGTGTTTTCCCTACAAAGCTCCCAGTGCTTTCCCTACAAAACTCCCAGTGCTTTCCCTACAAAGCTCCCAGTGTTTTCCCTACAAAGCTCCCAGTGTTTTCCCTACAAAGCTCCCAGTGTTTTCCCTACAAAGCTCCCAGTGTTTTCCCTACAAAGCTCCCAGTGCTTTCCCTACAAAGCTCCCAGTGCTTTCCCTACAAAGCTCCCAGTGTTTTCCCTACAAAGCTCCCAGTGCTTTCCCTACAAAGCTCCCAGTGTTTTCCCTACAAAGCTCCCAGTGCTTTCCCTACAAAGCTCCCAGTGTTTCCCTACAAAGCTCCCAGTATTTTCCCTACAAAGCTCCCAGTGCTTTCCCTACAAAGCTCCCAGTGCTTTCCCTACAAAGCTCCCAGTGCTTTCCCTACAAAGCTCCCAGTGTTTTCCCTACAAAGCTCCCAGTGCTTTCCCTACAAAGCTCCCAGTGTTTTCCCTACAAAGCTCCCAGTGCTTTCCCTACAAAGCTCCCAGTGCTTTCCCTACAAAGCTCCCAGTGCTTTCCCTACAAAGCTCTCAGTGTTTTCCCTACAAAGCTCCCAGTGTTTTCCCTACAAAGCTCCCAGTGTTTTCCCTACAAAGCTCCCAGTGTTTTCCCTACAAAGCTCCCAGTGCTTTCCCAACAAAGCTCCCAGTGCTTTCCCTACAAAGCTCCCAGTGCTTTCCCTACAAAGCTCCCAGTGTTTTCCCTACAAAGCTCCCAGTGCTTTCCCTACAAAGCTCCCAGTGTTTTCCCTACAAAGCTCCCAGTGTTTTCCCTACAAAGCTCCCAGTGCTTTCCCTACAAAGCTCCCAGTGTTTTCCCTACAAAGCTCCCAGTGCTTTCCCTACAAAGCTCCCAGTGTTTTCCCTACAAAGCTCCCAGTGCTTTCCCTACAAAGCTCCCAGTGCTTTCCCTACAAAGCTCCCAGTGCTTTCCCTACAAAGCTCTCAGTGTTTTCCCTACAAAGCTCCCAGTGTTTTCCCTACAAAGCTCCCAGTGTTTTCCCTACAAAGCTCCCAGTGTTTTCCCTACAAAGCTCCCAGTGTTTTCCCAACAAAGCTCCCAGTGCTTTCCCTACAAAGCTCCCAGTGCTTTCCCTACAAAGCTCCCAGTGTTTTCCCTACAAAGCTCCCAGTGTTTTCCCTACAAAGCTCCCAGTGTTTTCCCTACAAAGCTCCCAGTGTTTTCCCTACAAAGCTCCCAGTGTTTTCCCTACAAAGCTCCCAGTGTTTTCCCTACAAAGCTCCCAGTGTTTTCCCAACAAAGCTCCCAGTGTTTTCCCTACAAAGCTCCCAGTGTTTTCCCTACAAAGCTCCCAGTGTTTTCCCTACAAAGCTCCCAGTGCTTTCCCTACAAAGCTCCCAGTGCTTTCCCTACAAAGCTCCCAGTGCTTTCCCTACAAAGCTCCCAGTGCTTTCCCTACAAAGCTCCCAGTGCTTTCCCTTCCATGAGAAGGAATCCGTGCCAGGAAATACAAATCTCTTACAAATTGCTCCTTTCGGCTGCACGGGCTGGTGGCACGGACCTATCCCCAGACAATGCTAAGTGCAATGTCCACAGAGGGCCGCAGGGGATAAAGAAGATGGTGGATGCTTATGAAAACGCAAGACGAGAACCTCAGGACAATTCTCCCTTCGGAGCTGTCCTGTGTAGAGATCACGGACTGCCCCATCGATCTCCAGATCCTTGATAGTGTGGTTGCCTGCTTCTTCGGAGACCCGGAGCACGGAGGTGAAGACTGCTGAGTCGAGAGGAAATATTCATCTTTACAGTCAGCGTTGAAACATTCCATGGACGATTGCAGTGTGATCGTACATTCCCTTGCGATCGTATCCTGACACATACAAACATCTTTGTCTCTGTCTGCCCGCCTATGTGCGTGCGTGAAAGTGCGTGTGTGTGCGCGCGTGTGCGTGCATGTGAGCGTGTCTGCCCGAGCGTTTCACTCTCTCCCTCCCTCCCCTTCCTCCCTCCCCCTCTCTCCTCGCCCCCCCCCCCCTTTCTCTCTCTCTCTCTCTCTCTCTCTCTCACTCACTCAAAACAGG
>JAWQFJ010006347.1:32500-57500 GCA_034096865.1 Theodoxus fluviatilis | reverse complement strand
GTCCTTGGATGTAAAAGTGCTTGTTAATTTTATGCTCACTTTAAGGTAGACCTTCCTTGACCCTCCCACAACCCCCACCCCTACTAACAATTGCTATTTAAGTTGTGAATGACTAGAGACTTTCTTCTGTCTCTCTCCTTGTTTGTGTACTGCATTTGTGTCTACTGCCCCCTCTCACACACACTATCTCACAGTAAAAGATAAGCGCTTTAACGACCTAATGATGCAATCAACATACAGCTTTGATAAATTAATGCTGTTCATGGCTTACATTTTCTTTGGATGGGGTTTCTAGTGTCCCCAAATTCAGCTTTTTCTGCGCGAAGCGAGACTATGTCCGTCATTTTAAATGTGCAATGTTGAAACGGACTATAGGCTCACGCGCATGCGCAGAAGCATCCATTTCTATGAACCAAATATTTCGATTTCACAACGCCTGCTACAAAAAAAACAAAGCCAAAACACCCCCATTATTGCAGCAAATCATTTTATTACACATTACACCGTAAATGTATTCACAAACATGATCGGAATGCATCAGAAACGCGTCGACAAACAAGCACTTTTTACATGTATCTAAGCAGTGTGATTACTTCCCCATAGTCCTGGCCGCTTGGGGCGCTGCGTTCCGAGCGTCTTGTAACTTTTAAGAGCAAAAGCTCGGCATGAGCTATCTTTGTGTAACCTATAATCTTTGGTGGTACTTTGGCACTGATTACTAAAACACACATTAAACATTAACATTTAAGAGTCTGATTGTCTTCCATGGCTGTATCACTGGTGTAATGGCTATTTGCTCATATGTATGTTGTTACAAGTCCACATCCTGAAATAGCATATCCGCCTAGTGTGTTGTGTCCTGTGTGTCTGATCACATATACTGGTCCGCAAAAGTTAAGGGCCGGTACGAAAATTTGCTATAAAAGCTGAACGAGTAAATATTGAGTAACCATATATATATGCTCGGAAAGGACATTCATTCTTCTTTATGATCCCGTTTACAGATCACGATTATCTTACTCAGCGCTGCGCAGCTGGGCGTCAAAGTGAGTACCCCCCGAAAATGAACTTGCAAAACGACTTTTTCCGTTTCTTAAATTCATAAAATATTCAGATGCAACATTATTTTCTAAAAGTAAACGTCAAACGATAGCCCAACCATTTATCTTTAAGACAACAGGCGTTTTGAAGAGAAAACAAAAAGGGTGTGTCTTCTACGGGCTTTGAAAGACAGGAGGCGTTAGCACGTTTTGCAGGAAAAAAACGCTGGTTTTAAGGCCTTTTTTCTCGGGTGACAGTGTGATATTGTCTATATCTCAGCGTGTTTACAAGATACAACAATGAAACTTGGCAGCCATAAAAAAGTCTTTTGTCTAGAGGCTCATAAAAAAGTATGTCAATATCTTTTTCAAGTATAAGTGTCTACAAGCATCTTAAGGCGGTACTTTAAGGTCGGCGCTGAAACAAAAGTTATGAATGGGAAAAAGTTGGGCTTCTGCATACACATGAATAACGTTTCAAGGTACCTACGTCTTAAATTTTATTAACTTCGAACCACGGAATGAGCGCATGGACAGAGTTAAATTCAATGTTTACATCTGACAATGTTTAGGGGAAGAGTTGTCTGACTTTAACAAAACATAAAGAACGAGTCTCTATCATGAAACGAAAAAAACATTACCCCAATTTCAAACTTGTCTCATAGTTGTTAACATGGAAATTTGTTGAAAATCTATTTGAAAGTCCTTGGGCTCGTGAACTATCCACTAGCCCGGCAGGTGGCAGGCGAGTGAAAATCTCTGTCTTTCAGCAGGCCTGCTTGTAGAATTGGAAGACACTCCTGCAAGCTGCCAGGTCAAAATCTAGGTCGCGCCTACATGACGTGTAGGGTCAGAAACTCGAGACCATACTCTGTTGATTACCGCCAACGCCGCATCCCTGCCTGCTTCCCGCTCCATCCTGGCCGCATCCATTCCCGCTCCAAGCTGCTGGAAGGCCTCAGCCGCCTTCGTGAACTGGATATACAGTTTTTCAGCTGACTCCAAATTTATCAGGTTAAGTGGCTTTTAATCATATGTGTTTTCTTATTATTCAGTATCCACACGTAAGCCCAATCATGACTTCCTCCAAAGATTACAACAAAAGGTGCATGAAAAAAGGTTCCTGGCGGTTATATCTTCTCTTGAGTTCAAATGATTTATCTTCCCAGTCCAGTAACATGATGCAAAAGAAATTTTGGCTGAGTTATATCACCTCCTCAAAAGGTCTTCTTTGCTATTTTCCCTTTGATTTCTGATTTTGGCCCTAAATGTGTTGCCCTGCTCATCAATTTGACAAAAATGTTTGTGGTCAAGGGGGAGGTAACTCCTTCATTTTGACAATAGAACAATTGATGGTGAAAAGTAAATCCTTTTACCAAAACTTATTTAAAAATCGGTGTGATGCATCATTACAACATCATATAGACAGGCCTCTCTCCCTCTCTCTGTCTCTCTGTGTCTCTATGTCTCTGTGTCTGTCTCTGTATCTCTGTGTCTCTGTCTGTTTCTCTGTGTCTGTCTGTCTCTCTGTGTCTTTCTCTGTCTCTCGTGTGTCTTTCTCTGTCTCTCTGTCTCTGTGTGTTCTGTCTCTCTGTGTCTCTGTCTCTGTCTCTCTCTTTCTATCTCTCTCTCTATGTCTATCACTCTCTCTCTCTCTCTCTCTCTCTCTCTCTCTCTCTCTCTCTCCTCTCACACACACACACACACACACACACACACACACACACACACACAAAACGTCTAGCGGCTTTCTCTCTCTCATACTAGCCTTTTACATTATGGTGCCTCGGGGATGAATTTGTTAATGAGTTTGTGTATATACTATTTAAAACGGAATGTTTTAAATCAGTCTGTATTAAACATTGCAGACAGGAAAATGTTCACAGTGTTCAAGTCCACGACTTGAACAAGAAGGGCAAAGCCCATACGACTCACATGCTTGACCTTGACCTTTATATGACCTTGACCTTCAGGTGACCTTCAAGGTCAAGGTCAAACAACTAAACCTACCAATGACATCATACACAAAGAAATGCTTTACACATTTTTCCTACCAAAATACATGTGACCTTGACCCAAGGTCAAGGTCATGCAACACAAAGCTGTTAATTCAAGACATAGGAAGCACAATGGTGCTTATTGGCACTTTCTACCATGAGATATAGTCACTTTTAGTGGTTCACTACCCCATTTTGGTCACATTTCATAAGGGTCAAAGTGACCTTGACCTTGAGGATATGTGACCAAATGTGTCTCATGATGAAAGTATAACATGTGCCCCACATAATTATTAAGTTTGAAACAGTTATCTTCCATAGTTCAGGGTCAAGGTCACTTCAAAATATGTATACAATCCAACTTTGAAGAGCTCCTGTGACCTTGACCTTGAATCAAGGTCAACCAAACTGGTATCAAAAGATAGGGCTTGCTTTGACCTATATACCACTTGTAGCTAAGGTCGCCATTCTCAATAACGTGGGAGAAAATTGGGAAAATGTGAAAAATGACTGTTTTTGAGACCACATTTATGGCTCCTGTGACCTTGACCTTGAAGCAAGGTCAAGTCACTATGTATGTTTTTTGAGGCCTTGTCATCATACACCATCATGCCACATTTGGTGTTGATAGACTTAATAGTCTCCGAGAAAAATCCAACGTTTAAGTTTTTTACGGACGCCCGGACGGACGGACGCCCGGACGGACGGACGCCCGGACGGACGCCCGGACGGACGGACGACACGGCTCAGTACATAGACTCACTTTTGCTTCGCATGTGAGTCAATAAAAAGGAATGTTCTAATGTAACTCTACATGTATGTATTATATCGGGGGGGGGGGGGGGGGGGGTTTCAACTGTATAGTGAACGGTTTGGGTCGTCGGACCCAATAAAAGTCAATCAATAAATCATTCTCTGTCTCTGTCTGTCTCTGTCTGTATCTCTGTCTGTATCTCTGTCTCTGTCTCTGTCTGTCTCTCTCTCTGTCTCTCTCTCTCTGTCTCTCACTCTGTCTCTCTCTCTGTCTCTCTCTCTGTCTCTCTGTCTCTCTGTCTCTGCCTCTGTCTCTGTCTCTCTCTCTCTCTGTCTCTCTCTCTATCTCTCTCTCTCTCTCTCTCTCTCTCTCTCTCTCTCTCTCTCTCTCTCTCTCTCTCTCTCTCTGTGTGTCTCTCTCTAATACACGTAGCTGAACCCATATCTCGCACATTTTGGTCCAGATCTTACTTTTTAATTTTTTAAAATCAAATTTAATTTAAAATTAAAAGTCACCCAAGTCCTGCCTTGAAGCACGCTCAATGCAAATGTGCAGTCAGATGTCTTTTTTTTACGTTCTCGAGTTATAAACTTACATAAGTAAAATATATAATTTAATGAATTAACATTTAATTAAATCCAACTTTAAATTTACAGTTGCGCATGCCTTGCCCCTAGGTATGCTCAATGCATATCTATAATAAGATTTTCTGTAGCATTTCTTGTTCTTGAGTAATTTCCTTACATATGTAAAATTTAAATTTTAATAAAATGTATTGAATTCAATAAAAAAAGTAATTAATCACTATTTTTGTGCATCATTGAGGCACACTAAATCACAAAGTGTGGTCAGATCTTCTGTAAGTTTAATCATTGCAGAGTATTCCAGTGCAATTTTTAAATTTTAAAATTAAATAAAATGCAATGACAGTTTGTTTTGTTTTTCATCCTTGAGGCGCGCCAATTAAAAATTTGCAATCAGTCTTTCTGTAGCTCTTTTGGTTTGGAAATTAGATTTTGAAAATGTTAATATTCAATTCCATTTTACATTTAAAGTTGCCCATGACATGCCCCGAGGCACATGCAATACAAATCTGCAATATTTTCATCTTCTTCATGATTACTGTGCATATATTGTTGCGATATTCACATTTCTTTCTTGTCAAATTCTGAAATAAATGTATGTTTATGTCAATAGAGAAATATTTTTTGTCCTAATTTATTACTAATCTGAGCACATCCTTCAGAACTTGCTTTTTGTGCCATTAAATGTTTTAAAAACATTTTTATGTTTTCCAGAAACATTTCATTAACATGTGTAGAAAACGTTTTCTAACTGTTTCCCTGTGCATTTCATTAACGTTTTAGAAATGGTTCTTGTAAACGGAAAAGAAACCAAATTCAAACCATTATAAAACATTTTTAAAACGTTTTAGATTGGTTTGATTTGGATTTGATTTTCGTTTACAAGAAACGTTTCTACAACATTAATAAAATGTGCAAGAAAACATTTTCTGCAAACGAATTTCAAACGTTTCTGGAAAACATTTTTTTAAAAGTTTTAAAAACGTTTTCATGCTATTTGGGGAATGTAATCTGCAGACTGGAGCGAAAGCTGGAAGGGGGACAGGACGTGAAGCCAAGTCTCTCCACCCCAGCTGGACTCTACACCAAAGATGACCTCCTGACCCCCCAAGACACTCCGAGCCGAGGCGTCATCATTCGTTCCTAACCACGGTCGTCCAGTGCAGCGGCCACAAACGTACGACGGGAAGGCACCATGGGATGCATACCACATCCAGTTTGAGGTGACCGCGCAGATCAACGGTTGGGGTGAACAGGAGAAAGAAAGATTCCTCATCTCCAACCTGACGGGACAAGCGCTGACAGTCCTGGAAACCATTCCACCCGAAGGCAGGAGCGACCACACTGCCCTCGTTCGGACCCTCCGTGACAGGTTCCAAGATACCCTGACCTGCAACCCATCATCCGCTGGATGGAAGACAGGCCTGTTCGCCCACCCTGGAAGAAGGTCGCCGTTACCAGTCCTGTCACCAAGGCGAACTGGACCCAGTGGGATGCCCTGCAGCTGACGGATTTGTTCTCCCGCAACACTTTTTATCCTCTCCCTGTTCTTCCTTGCTTCAATTCTGTCTGCCTGCTTCCAAATGTCGCGATGCGCTTCTGCTGTTGTTGTTGTTGTTGTTGTGGCTGCTGCTGCTGCTGCTGATGCAGGAGTAGTAAAGTGCTGGTGTGCGTGATGTGAGACAGGTGTAGGTGCCTCTATTCTTAATTGTTCCTTGGAAATCGAAATTTAAAATTTTCCAGAAACAAAAAAACAAACCGAACCAGTTCCAAAGATACAAGGAGAAGTGAAAGGAAATGAAGAATAATATTGTAGGGCTATAAATCGTGTATGCGTGCGTGCGTGCTTGCGTGCGTGCGTGCGTGTGTGTGTGTGTGTTGTGTGCGTGTTTGTGAACAAGAGGGAGAGAGAGAGAGAGAGAGAGAGAGAGAGAGAGAGATCGAACGAACTTTATATAAGGGTAGTGAATTAGGCGGGAGTGCCTTTCTTACATTCAGCCCTTGAGGCAAAATATTCAAGTGTGGTAAGAGAGAGAGAGAGAGAGAGAGAGAGAGAGAGAGAGAGAGAGAGAGAGAGAGAGAGGAGAGGAGGGGGGGGGGAGGAGGGGAGAGGGGAGAAGGAAGAGAGTAGAGAGGAGAGAGGGAGGAGAGAGAGAGGAGAGAGAGAGAGAGAGAGAGAGAGAGAGAGAGAGAGAGAGAGAGAGAGAGAGAGAGAGAGAGTCAGTCTAATTATCGCAAGAATTATACATGTACAATTTCTTAAGCATACTACTAAAATGGGTAGATAGTGTACCAGAGAAGCAAAATTCAAATATGGAACTTGACGTAACTACAATGACATATACATAAAAAACAATTTTCTAAACATCCAAATGTTAAAAACAAATAACATACATGTAGGCCAAAGCCTTTTGATGTACACTCCCTCCCCTACTCCCCCACCCCAATCAGCCGGAACCCCTCCAATAGTTCAGCCAGGGGTGGCCTGAAGTAAGCATATGTGAAAAATGGACAATATAGGATACACACTTAGCCGTTCCACTGTCTAGACGTCGGATGAAAGCGTGGAAAACTATGTCATAGGATGATGCCTGAGAATAGTGCGAATTTTGTCTTTGAACATAGGCAAAGACTTGATACATTTATGTCATCAGGCAGTGTATTCCACAGAGCAGCCCCAGAGTAAGATAGGCTCGATTTGAACAAATCGATGCGAGGCTGAGGCAGGAGAAATTTGTCATGTCCTCTGAATGATGACTGCTCAAATAGTTTGGTTAGATATTCTGGTGTTCGGCCATCTTTTACCTTTTTCACAAGCACACACTTATTGAGCTGCAGATGCTTATGGAGAGGCAAAATGTCAAGCATTTCCATCTGGAAAAAAAAAAACAGAAAAAAATGACCGGAGTCTGACCAATTGTATTCTCTCGTGAGAGAAGTGGGCCCTGAAGAGGGCCGTTACTAGAGCAGTCGTAGGCTTCTAGAGCAGTCGTAGGCGAGCTATCGGAGGGGATCCTCCTTCTTCAGGCCAAGTGGTGCAGGACTGGCAGGCGTAGGGTTTAAATAGGGGACTGGCGGAGGCTCGTGCACCGCAAGTCCCCCGAGAAAAGCAGGAGTGGACATGTGCTCACCCCCGTAGAAGGACCGTCCACACCGCAGAGAACACGGGGAACCCGTGCCACAGAACAGGGCGGGCTCAACGGTCGGGGGACTTGCGGTGCACGAGCCTCCGCCAGTCCCCTATTTAAACCCTACGCCTGCCAGTCCTGCACCACTTGGCCTGAAGAAGGAGGATCCCCTCCGATAGCTCGCCTACGACTGCTCTAGAAGCCTACGACTGCTCTAGTAACGGCCCTCTTCAGGGCCCACTTCTCTCACGAGAGAATACAATTGGTCAGACTCCGGTCATTTTTTTCTGTTTTCTTTTTTTCCAGGTGAACTTTGTATAGTCTGACACCGGCTCCTTACCTCTACGCTGAAGCATTTCCATTTTCTTTTCAGTGCTGAGAGATTTATTTGGGATCATAAGCTTAGAAGCTCTTCTGTATAGTGAATTAACTCTCTTCAAATTAGCTTCACTACAGTTATCACACAATGTTGATGCGTAATTGATGTGTGATACGATGTGGGCACTGAAAAAGATTTTGCAGGTTTCCGTGTCTACAAAGTGCCTCAGCTTTGAGCGTAGAAAGAGATTGCTTGAAATATTTTTGCACATCAGATTTATGTGTGAGTTCCAGTCTAACTGTTCGTCAATCATCACCCCAAGCACTTTGTGTTCTTTCATCTTTTCTATCGGCCCAGCACTAAGTGAGAGTAGGAGTGACAAAGGATGTAGTTGATGTTTTTGCCTTGTGGTTATCACTAAATGCTTAGTTTTGGACGGGTTGAGGACCATATGATTTGAAAGACACCAGCAACATATTTCATCAAGACTCTTTTGGAGTTTATCTGCCACGGTTTCGGTTGAGCTGTCTTCGGTAGACAGCGATGTATCATCTGCAAACATGTTACATGAGACCTTTCTATCTGTGACATGCAAGGGTAGGTCATTTATGAATAAGCAGATTAAAAGGGGGCCTAGTACAGATCCTTGTGGGACACTCGCTTTTAGAATGCCATACTTGGAAATGTGCCCATCGAATTGGACACATTGTTGTCGATTATCCAGGAATGACTGAAAAAACTTCACAGTCGTATGACCATGAAAATGAAGAGCTAATTTATCCAATAGTATGCCGTGATGTACCATGACAAAGGCTTTTCTGAAATCTAGGAAGACAGATCCTATCACTTTTGTGGTGTTAATGGCGTGCAGCCAGGTGCCTATCAGGTGGAATAATGCAGTATGGCAGGAATGTTTTGGTCGGAAGCCTGATTGAAGGGGGTGAAGGAGACTGTGCCGATCAAGAAATGCCAACAGATGTTTGTGAACGTGCTTTTCAAGTGGTTTTGATAAAATTGATAGAACTGATATGGGTCGGAAGACATCTAGACTTGTGGGAGTTTTCACTTTTGGTAGAGGGATAACTTTAGCTTTTTTCAATTCATCTGGGAAGTTTTGCTTGATAATGCACAAATTGTATATGTATGTGAGCGAGTCGATTACATATGGAAGAGAGAGTTTGAGAAGAAAGCTATTGATGCCATCAGGTCCTGTTGTTTTTGAGTTAAGTTTTTCAATAAATCTGCCAACTTCATGAACATGCAGCAAGAAGAGGAATCTCAAATTCCAATGAAGACAATAGTCTCTCCTGGCAGAATACTTGGAGATATGCTGTTTCAGATGGGACATTATGGTTGCTATCTCGAGGGAAGAACTTTTCAGCCACAGAGAGGAAGTGATTATTGCAGTCATTAACATCATCGGATGGGTATGATGAGGGAGCTTTAGCTCCGTTTCGTTTGGTAAAGGTATTTATGGCGTTCCATACTGAGGTGATGTTTTTGTTATCAGTTATAAGTTTCTGAAAAAAACCTTTCTTTACTTTCCTCACTAAGCTTTTAACTGCATTTCTTTGGGTTTTTTTGTATGCAACGAAATAATTGCTTTTCCTGTGTTTGTCTCTGAGGGACATTGGTTGCATTACTTCCTTGGTTAACCATGGTGGCAGCCTTAAATGACGCACGCGTTTTCTTCTGATCGGAACGTGTTTGTTAATTACTCCTACAAATATGTTGTACCAAGCTGAAGTGCACAGTTTGGATCGGTGTGATATTGGACTTCATGGAAGGGTGTCTTTTGGAGGTCAGAAAAAAGGTTTTGGCATCAAAGTTTTTGAACGATCTATAGGTCAGATATGAATGATCGCGTTTTTTGCTCTTGGAGATTTTAGCGTGCAAGGAGCAGATAATTGGAAAATGATCACTAATGCCTATTCTTGGCACCTGAGTGCTTTGTACCAGATGGATGTTGGTGGTGTATATGTGATCAATAAGAGTTGATGTTGACTGAGTGACCCTAGTGGCTGCATGAACCAACTGTTTGAGTCCAAAGAGCAGGATAGTTGAATTCCATGCACCGTTAATTTTTAGGTAGTCTAAATTAAAGTCACCAAGAAAAAAAAATATTTTCCAAGAGCACTCACTTTGTCCATCATGCTTACGAATTCATCATACCAACAGAAGGTGAAGGCAGGGTTTCTGTACAAGAATCCCAGCAGAAGAGAAGTCTTTGAAGATTGTTTCAGCTCCAACCAAATACACTCAACACTTGAAGATTCAAGGTCATGTCTTCTATAAATTGTTTCGTAGGTCACAGTTAATGTAGATTGCTAACCCAGTGTGCCCAGGTAGCACAGGATCGCGTCGTATGATGTCCAATCCTGATATTCCAATTGCTTCATCACTGATTTCACTGTGAAGGCGAGATTCACTTATTCCAAGAATGCCTAACTGTTCTTTCTGAATAAGAGCACCAATGTCCTTCATAAATGATATACACTTATATGTCCTATGTGCAAATTTTGTTTATGGACCATGATTATTGATAATGATACCTAACTGTCACTGGATTGGACGGGGGAAGAGAAAGAAAGAAAAAAAATCACGTCGGCAGAGTATTCATCGTTCACACCAAAAATCCATCGAAGAATACTGTAGCCAACTGGTATTCACACTGTTGGTTCTGGACGGAGACCATTGGAGGGGTGAGGATATTGCCACTGCATGTATGGAGGAAACAATGGGAAAAAAAGCATGAAAGTGTAGGTCATCAGAGGATTTTGAGGGATGGTTTGGTGAGGCAACCTGGAAGTAGCGGGCATTCTACACTCAGGAACCAATGGTCGAGTTGCATGCACCTCTACATTTTCTATTTGACATATAAGGGGTATTTGGCCGGGACACTGAGTGTTGGTGTTTTGGGGTTTCTTCTCCGTCACAGAAGGCATTAAGTCCTTGTTGAGGTTAGGGCCAGTAACTGTCTGTATTCTACCTGTCTGTACTATGTCATTTAGTTTATCATTGTTGTTGTTCAGACAAGTGTCCTTGCTGTTAGGAATGCTATGAATTTGCTCTGGCCGTGTTGCAGAGCTGGAATGGTTCAACTGCCGTTTCCGAGGGAGAGGAGGAAATTCTGTATTGTCTTATGCTTGCTGGTGTCCCAGTTTTCTCTTCTTTTTTTTCCCGTCCCATGAGCAATGGCGGTGGATCTTGCAGGAGGTGGGTCCTGTCTCAGAAACCTTGCGATCTGACGTAGTAAGACTGCAGTTCCTCCCTCGTTGATGTGCCTGTCATTTGAAAACAAACGAGAGTCGATGGTTCCATCTGCAGCCCAAAAACGCAGCTCATGAAGAAGAGATATATTTTTCTTTTTGCAGATCTCTAAGAGGTGTTTGTTCAGAGAGGAGGTCATCTGGACTGTATTCATTCTTCTGGGTATGATTGCAGTGAGTGTTATTGCAGCTTCAGGGAACACCCGACGAATTAGGGAGGTTAGCTTCTCGTAGTCCTTTATGGATGAGTCGATGTTACTGGGGCTTTCGCCTGGTGCAGTGTGCACCACCACAATAGCCACATCATCTTGAGGGTGACACAAGCCAATGGCACCAATCAAGTCTGTGACTGTGGATCCATGGAGGGTGCGAATGTGAGTAGCACCAGTTGGATCTAGTCGTCGCCGACTGACATGTCTGAGATCGGAGTTCCCCACGAGAAGTCGTCTGATGCAGATGGTAGCTGGAAATGAACACGGTTTTCTTGAGACGGCTTTGTTCTAGGGAACATCACGAACTCCTTCTTCTCTGGATGGAAAGTAGCTGCTCTGCCATGGTGAGGTGTAGACTGCTGAGACCCACTCTGATTGGTACCGTTGCGTTTGAGGCTGATGGGTTGGGCACAGGAGGAGCGTTGAGTCAGATTTGTTATTTGAGACTCGGAAGGGTGTTGTTCGATGCTGGTGGTTATTGAAGGAGAAGAAGCGCGTGTTTTGCTGCAGTCAGGAGAAGTTGTAGTTCCCATGTCTCTTTTTTTCTTCTTTTGCGCATTCGTGATTTGCTTCAGTCTTGTGTCCACCGCCTCAAGCTTTGCTGTCTTGTGTCCACCGTCTCAAGCTTTGCTGTCTTGTGTCCACCGTCTCAAGCTTTGCTGTCTTGTGTCCACCGTCTCAAGCTTTGCTGTCTTGTGTCCTGTGTCTCAAGCTTTGCTGTCTTGTGTCCACCGTCTCAAGCTTTGCTGTCTTGTGTCCACCGTCTCAAGCTTTGCTGTCTTGTGTCCACCGTCTCAAGCTTTGCTGTCTTGTGTCCACCGTCTCAAGCTTTGCTGTCTTGTGTCCACCGTCTCCAGCTTTGCTGTCTTGTGTCCACCGTCTCAAGCTTTGCTGTCTTGTGTCCACCGTCTCAAGCTTTGCTGTCTTGTGTCCACCGTCTCAAGCTTTGCTGTCTTGTGTCCACCGTCTCAAGCTTTGCTGTCTTGTGTCCACCGTCTCAAGCTTTGCTGTCTTGTGTCCACCGTCTCCAGCTTTGCTGTCTTGTGTCCACCGTCTCAAGCTTTGCTGTCAGGTTTGACCCTAGACTGCGGAGTTCAGCATTTTCAGTCCTGAGAGTTGTGAGACCATCTTCTATTGACCGGAAGCGAGCTTTGCTACTGTTGCCAGTCTGGACTTTCAGATCTTGGAACATGTTCATTATGCATGCAAAGCACAGCTGTTGTTTCATTGAGAGAGAGAGAGAGAGAGAGAGAGAGAGAGAGAGAGAGAGAGAGAGAGAGAGAGAGAGAGAGAGAGAGAGTATTGTTGAAAAATAGAATTGGAATTACAACCATTCACTTTTGAATACTGGAAAGGCTTGACATTTCATGTTTTGGAGTGAAAAACAAACTAAGACAGACAGACAGACAAACTGAGGGTTGTCAATTATTTTGACTACATAGGAAATAAATATAATGTGCACATTAAACTACAAACACATGTATGCAAACAATAAAACCACATCCACATTTACACAGGATTACTACCGTGTTTTGATTTCGAAATATTAAACTTTCATATCGGTGGCACTAGAGACATGAGAAAATACTGTAATGGTTTGAATATACGTTTGCACACTTTAAAGAAGATTTACAAACTGGGTAAAAAAAAGAATATTGGACCCAAAGAGGGTGTGTCCTGAGCTTCCACAGAAGCCAGAGAATGTTATTTGTTCAGTGGCATGATATTAAAGGCCACTAGTTGTCTCCCCAAAACACTTAGTTGGAAACACTTTGTGCCTTGTCTATTACATGCAGTTATTACTAAAATTTATTCTAAACACAAACAGGTATTGATCAAGGGATCGTGAAAGATTTCTTCAACATGCCTGAGTAGTAACAAATATGCCGATCAAACGCACACATGCACGCACACACACACACACACATACACACATACATGTGTGTACATACACAAATACATATGTATGAACACGCATATACATGTCCATGCACACACACATGCACATACACATGCACACACATACATGCACACACATACACGCACACAGGCAGACATACACACACACACACATGCACACACACACATGCGCACACATATGCACACGTGTACACACACATGCACACACACATATGCATGCATACACACACACACGCACACACATGCATGCACGCACGCACACACACACACACACACACATGCACATACACATGCACAGACAAACATGCACACACATACCCATGCACACAAACACACACATGCACACAAATATGCACACACACATGCACACACATATGCACACACACACATGCACGCACACACATGCACACACATAAACACACATATGCACACACACACACACACACACACACATATACATCTTTATGAAAACAAACCAATGAAACATTTGTGACACAGATGATGATTTCTTACAGATCATCATTACTACCGTACACTTCATACCTACATGTGCTAAAATCTGTTAATTTACAACATGACTGAAATTTGTTTGTGCAAACAGTTTTGATTCAGTAACATAGGTAAGGCCTTCACTGACTACTTTGGGTAGGTTGGCATAGACTTTGGTGCTCTGGTTGACTGAGTAGTGTCTGGATGGATTAATTTGGGTAGGGCCAGGATGGGGTTAAATTGATTAGTACTGTACTAAAATGGGTTGTTTGGTAGGGTGAGTAGGTTGGAACAAGTATGACTGGGTAGCGATGAGTGGGGTGACTTGGCTTGGCGGGTTTGGGATGGGATGGGACTTTGTACATGAGGTGGGATGCTTGCGGCTGAGTGGTGATGTTAGCCACTAGATCTTGTGAGGACATCCTACAATTCTCACTGTCCTTTTAATGAGATTCATTGTACAGAAGTGTGTATACATGTATTTTATTGATGTCCTAGATTTATACTGAAAAAGTTTTAAATCACAATAACATCATTTTTTTAAATTATGTATGAATAATCAAGTGAACCAAACCATATTAGAAAATGACTGACCTTGTGCACTGTTTGTACATGTGTAAAAATAGTTATTATTTCTCCCTGCAATGAATGGCCAAAATCATCCCACACTGACCCTAAAGAAGAATACTGAGTATATGTGTTATACATTTCGAAGCACTCCACTGCTATATTGAGGAGAAATACCTCAAAGTACACTTAGCAATACCATGCACCAGAATATTAACAGGACAACCAGTTTGCAATTGTTTCCTTGCATGTTATCAAATACAATGGAAGAACTACCGCAATGGAAAGATGCCATGATGGATGAATTTACTTCTGGTGATTGTGAAAGTCAGGAAGTCAATCTGACTGATACAGGAAAGCCGTGGCTGAGGTCCATGATGCACTCACTCTTCACAATATCCTGTTGTACTGGGGTTCTCCTAGCTTGCGCCAGAAAGTCCAAGTTTGCCTTTTTAAAAGATAGTGTTTCAACAAGCGATTAACAGATCAGAGCTATTATAAAAGGTCGAGTCTGACAACTTTGTTATTGTGTCCACTTGAAGTGAAGCCTGAAGTCTTTACATGTCTCTCTCTCTCTCTCTCGCTCTCTCGCTCTCTCTCTCTCTCTCTCTCTCTCTCTCTCTCGCTCTCTCTCTCTCTCTCTCTCTCTCTCTCTCTCTCTCTCTCTCTCTCTCTCTCTCTCTCTCTCTCTCTCTCTCTCTCTCTCTCTCTCTCTCTCTCTCTCTCTCTCTCTCTCTCTCTCTCTCTCTCTTGCTCTCTCGCTCTCTCTCTCTCTCTCTCTTGCTCTCTCTCTCTCTCTCTCGCTCTCTCTCTCTCTCTCTCTCTCTCTCTCTCTCTCTCTCTCTCTCTCTCTTGCTCTCTCTCTCTCTCTCTCTCTCTCTCTCTCTCTCTCTCTCTCTCTCTCTCTCTCTCTCTCTCTCTCTCTCTCTCTCGCTCTCTCGCTCTCTCTCTCTCTCTCTCTCTCTCTCTCTCTCTCTCTCTCTCTCTCTCTCTCTCTCTTGCTCTCTCTCTCTCTCTCTCTCTCTCTCTCTCTCTCTCTCTCTCTCTCTCTCTCTCTCTCTTCCCTACCCCCCAGACATTGGTTCCCCTCTCTCCTCCCTATATCATGTATCCTGCGTCTCAGATGCCCAGGTCGTCTAGGTTGCAAGACCAGCTTACTATGTAGCTTATCAGTCCGGGAGGGTTGCAGAGCGGCCTTTCCCATCGTTTGTTAATTGAACTTGACATGTGACCACGGACAGTTCCCTCCTGTCGTTCTTGTGCGCTATGCCTAAATTGTTAGATACAAGAGACAAATTTGATGCTTTGTCTAAATTAAGACATCTGTTTGAAATGGTGCAATATTCATTTGGTTGACTTTGTTATGCCTATCGAGGCAACACTTGGTGTGAATAATTTCGAGTAAGTATAAGGTAGCAATAAGCCTTTTTCTATCATTAGAAAAACACAACCCAGAGACAGGCTGAGATCACGACCGACGATCCCAAGCCTGGCTCCCCTGAGGTCCGCGCATTTCTTTGATAAGGAGGGACTGCCCAACTGGAAGCAAGGACAGTCGATAACTGAAAACTGTAACTCGAAGTAAATGAAGATGAACCAGAGTAAAGTCGACGTCTTCATGAAAATGACTAAATTTTCACTTTGAATAAGTGTGCCAGTGTATGCATTTTATCTTTTCATCTGTGAAAAAAGGGTATGAGAAATACCGACCAAAGTGAATGGCCTTCAAGCTAAGGTTCTTATCTCTGAACAGAAATGACACCACTTCCACGGGTATCGCCTCCTGTGGGTTGGGGGTCAGAATAGACCCACCACGTCACCCTGTGGGTTGGGGGTCAGAATAGACCCACCACGACACCCTGCGCGATTCCTAAGAGGTAAAAAAGGAGGGATACCGTGAATTCATTTGCGTTCATTCTAAACTATTCTAGTGATTTTCGTGCCTAATGGCCTTACAAAGCCTACAAAGGCTGATAGGCTGTAAAACCATTCATTCATTCATTCATTCATTCATTCATTCATTCATTCATTCATTCATTCCACGGGTATCTTGTTTTCTGCCTCGCCGTTGCTATTTGCTTGACCTCTGAAAACTTAAAAAAATGTTTGCAATCACTTATGATGCGTTTTGTTCCCTTCACTGCTGATAAGCTTACTTGAATGAGGCAGCAGTATATTTTGTGAAAGGTGACTTGTCATTTTTAGATGTGGAATTACTTTAATGACACAGTAAGGGACGGACACCCAATGATACTTGTGGGTAGTCTTTGCTCCTTGGGAGAGTGGGTGAACAATTCATTGTCAGTTTGCAGGGTTTCATCATAGCCATCTCACCACAGCAAGTTAAAAATAGCTTCCGTCCTTGGCAGACGAGGCTGAAGCGCCAAGGTCAAAGTACAGTTTATACGTGCTTGTCGTCATGCATACAGGAACTGTATTACCTTGCACATGATTGGTCGAAATTGGAGTCTGCCCCTGGCTGGATGGAACGGGTTTTGGTGGGCGCATCCTCTTGCACGAGGCCCTGAGTCAGTGAGACAGCAGCAGTCAGCGGCAAGGCAGGGCAGGTGTGTGCTGGGACAGGGGCTTGTCGTCTGTGGCTGTGGTCGCTTTGGACACCCGTGTGTAGGGCTGCTGTGTCTGGGTGAGTTATCCCCTTGTGTTTGTCTGTTGCCTGATACTGTCACTGACAGAACTGCGGATTTTTCGTTAAGTATGAGTACACTTAAAGGCAGAAGAAGTGTTGTTTTGGAGGTTGCTTTTTCGTCATTCAATAACGGCATCTCCTGGAGTTAAAGAATGACTACCATGAATGACATAAGGAGTAGATATACACTAGACACGCAGTAGAAGTGGGAAAGTAGGTTATGGAAGGGTATGACTGCACTTGAGAAAAAAGCTATGGGGGAGACGAAGCCCTCTCAGAGACCCACAGAGGCCTGTGAGGGTCTGTTGCATCTTGTCATCACTCGATGAATCCGTGTTTTTGTCATCCTTGTCATCCGTATTTCTCTTCTGCACGGACAGTACTCGGCTTTTGCAAGCTTGCTGTACGTCATTTGTAAACACATTCCTTCGCATGTCTAAATGCAACACTACCTTAAACCAATGGTAGGTAAAATAACAGCAGTCTCGACAAAGATAGTACAAGTTCGTGTGAAGTAACTTTCTCTGACCATCCCTTTTACAACAGCTGAAGAAGGTAGAAAATATTGCTAGCTCAACCCCCTTGTAAAAGGCATGGCCGTTTTAGAGAGAATGATCATATGTCATGTCTCAACAGAGCTTCAGACGCAAGTGCAGATTTTTTATTAAACAGGCGTTGTAACGTGTTTTTAATCACTACCCGCTCTTGTATTTTTTTTTTCCGTCTCTGGCCAAACTTTATTCACTGTTTACAAGGACGCCACACATGAAAAAAGGACGTAAATGTATGTACATGAACAGGATCAAGACTAACATCCAGTCTTGCGACTTAAACGCGCACGAATTTAGAGGCTGATCGAGTTATTCTCGAGACAGAACTGTCGGTTACTTTCTTCGCACCCGTGCTGCTTGCTCGTGCTGGTTCAGCCTTGTTGATGACCTGCTGCGAGTCCTCGTGCTGCCCGCGTGGCCCGAGATGTCGCCGGGTTTGTTGTGTCTGGCGGCGGCTGGGTGACGGTTGACCTGTGACGGGGCTGGAGCGGATGGATTCTCAGCTGCTGGTGAAACCAGCGTCTGACGACTTGTGCACGATCGCTCTCTTGTATCTTATCTGCATGCATCTTCTTCCTTGTGCTAGTATTGTCTGTGTCACAACTCTCCAATTTCTAAAGCCATTTGTCCAAAGTGCCAGTCTGTCTCGCCTCCCACCCACCAATATGTGTCCACCCTTGGTGGCCTGAGTTTGTGAGGGATCGGAATAAATATAAGAGAACAACTTCTCTCATGTTGAATGCAAAAGGAGACGCAGAGAGGCAAAATGCAAAGTGTGCGTTGCTCTCAGTCTTCCCTTTTGCAAGATTTCCAGGGTCACTTTCGGCGTTGGTCTTGCGTAGACAAGGCAGAGAGCTGAGGTCATGGTACAGGATGCGCAGATATGATGCGCGCAGCAGCTGTTGTGCTTGCACCCGATTGGTTGAAATGGAAGACAGTCATTCGCTGGAGTGGGTGAGATTGGTGGGCGGATCCTCCTCCCTCAGTGCCTGAGTCAGTGAGTGAGCAGCAGCCAGCTACGAGACAGGACATATTCTGTGGCCGGGCGCGTAACCTCCGTGGCTGTGTTTTGTGTGCACACCATACTGGGAGACGGTTGTGTCTGGGTCTGGGCTTGGGTGAGTTGCCCTCTTGTCTTTGTCTTCATCATGCCGGAAACTGTTTTTGTAAGATGACACAATTTCTCCCCACAGCATTTAAATCGGATTTGTGTACTGACTGCAAGCCAGCATCAAACCTCCTTTTACGAAAAATAATTATTTTCCTGTCAGGCACACGAGAAAATGTTTGTCCTCTATAGAAGTAAACTATGACTCCCCGCTGTTTACAAAACCCAGCAGTGTAGCCCTCTTGACGGCCACTCAGGATTGTTCTCCCATGTAAAGCAAACTATAGCTTCTTTCCAACGTTATACAAGTCTGCTCTGCTATCGGCAAGATAAAAGGCTCCTTTGTTGCTGTCTGTTTTGTAAGGCGAGATTTGTGATCTGCTCGCTTAAAGATCAAATATAGTTTTCATATTTACCAAGGCAGGATTTCCTCTGCCTTGAAAAAGACCATATTTTTTCCTGGCTACCAACCGAGATTTCTGTCATGTATATGTGATGGAGTGGAATGAGGCATGCTGGTAGCAGGGCGCAAGCAGGTATGAGACAAATCGTACTTGCTTTCCACAACTTTATTTTTCACCCATGGGTACAGGAGCTGCGGGCTGGTCCCAGGCCGGATAGTAATGGCCGAGACCAAACCCAAGACCGTGGTGACAGTGGTCTCTCCCCCAGATGGGATGGGGTCTCCCTTAGCAAGCACTGCAGCCTCTATTTATATAATAATAATAATAATAATAATAATAATAATAATAATAATAATAATAATAATAATAATAATAATAATAATAATAATAATAATAATAATAATAATGAATAGCATTTATTATTTTTATTTCAAGAATACGAAAGCTTACATTACATGAATATTCACATAATGGTGGGTTGGGGGGGGGGGCTGCATCAGGGGGAGGGATAAAGGGGAAGGAGGGGAGTACAAGGGGAGCACGAGGGGAGGGAGGGAGGGAATGTAGAAAGAAGAGTATTTTCCCTTGACATTCCTGTTTTACAATGGAAGGAAGGGCGACCATCTTTTTAAATGTATGTGCAGTTTGTCGTTCCGAAATGCTATTCGTTTTTCAATATCGTCTGTGGTTTGTATGACTTTTCTAAAAGTGTCTATACTAATTTTGTAGTCAAGACATTTAGCTTGAAAAATATATTGTTTGGCATTTAATATTATGAGATTTCCAACGTCGTTAGACATAGTATATCCAAAGAATACTTTTTTTAAAATTAATATTGATCGAAAGAGTGTGACGTTGTAGATATAATTGTAAATCAGCCCAGAAGGCCTGAATCACTTCACACTCCCAGAACAAATGTTCCAATGTTTCTGGATTGCACAAACAAAATCCACATAGAGATGATGATACTTTTCTTATCCTGAGAAGAAAGGTGTTGGTTGAAATTATACGATGCAAAAACTTAAACTGGAAATTCTTCAATCTAGTATCTGTTGTGCATTTTGATGCAAGTTTATATGCATGTTCCCAATCTATGGCCTCGTCCTCAACATATCTTTTCCATCTTTCTTGTGATCCTATGCATTTAACATTATTTTCTTTGAGAAGGATTTGATAAAAGAAGCGTGTACATTTGCACCTCTTAGCAATTTGTTTAATTAGAGGTTCCAGCTCATTTCCTCTTTCCTTATTTGCAATACTGTCCTTCCATGCTGAGGGGATGGTATGTTTTACACGCTGATATGTGAAACCGTCTTCCATATCAAGACTATGCCTTTCCTTGAGTTCGTTAAAACTGATTAATCTATTTTCTTTTATAACGTGTTTAGTTTGTAGTATTCCTTTATTTGCCCATTTTCGACATTTGATCGGGGCATTACTTTATTTTACATGTGAATTGTACCAGATTGACTGTTCAAGGATATTATCACTTGGATTTGTAGTCAGCGCAATTTTGCTCCAGTGTTTTAACACATCAAACACAGAATTCTTTTTTGAATGTATTTCCTTAAATGATGTTCCGTAAGCACTGAATTAATATAGTTGTCACCCCCAATCTTTTTCAAGTAGTGCCTAAAGCTGATTTTCCATTCGCCTGTATTGTTATCATTTATGTACCGTCTAATCCAGTTTGCTTTTATTGCAGTAAGGAAACTTTGTAGATCAACCATCTTAAGACCCCCGTTATCTGTATTCTGAATGATTACTCTCCTCGCTATCTTGTCGGGTTTATTGCTCCATAGGAAAGAAAAAAGATCTTTATTGATTGCTTTCAAAGTCTTATCTGGTGGGTCTGGGAGGGTTGTTAGGGGGTATATAATAACTGGGAGGGCTAACATTTTTATTACTGTTATCTTTTCTATAAGAGTTAAATTTCGTCTTTTCCATCTTTGTAATAACGAGTTCACTTCTTTAATTCTGTTTTCAATGTTAGATTCAAACATTTATGCTTCATCATTCATAGACTGTATACCCAGAGTTTTGACCCCCTCAGAGGTCCACGTAAAGTTTTTTTTCTAAAGAGAATTCGGTGGCTGTATTTTTCAGTGACCCTATTCTGAGTATTGCACTATTTTTATAGTTCACCTTCAGGCCTGATACTTGGCTAAAGAAATCAAACACTTTGCAAGCACCTGTAACGCCTCTTTCTGTTCCATCTAGAAATACCGTCACGTCATCAGCGTAAGCTGTAAACTTCGCTACAGTGTCAAAGTGTAGGAAACCTTTAATAAATTCACTTTTCCTTATCAAAATAGAAAGAACTTCAATCATGATGTTGAAAATGTACGGAGAGAGAGGGCAGCCCTGTCTTGTTCCGGAAGCTAGCTTTAAAAAACTGGATAGGTGTCCATTGTTGATTATGCAACTATTTGCATTTGAATAAAACAATTTAATCCATTGTAATAGTTTTGGTCCAAAATTGAAATATTCTAATGTTCTAAACATGTATGTGTGATCTACATTGTCGAATGCTTTCTCAAAATCTATAAACATGATTAGACCTTTCAAGGCTTTGTCATTGGCATACGAAATAACATCATGAATTAATCTAATATTTTCCCCAATGAATCCAGTTTATGAGTGATGTATAATGGTAGGCAGCACTTTTTAAATTCTGTTTGCTATAGATTTGGCAACAATCTTATAATCTGTATTCAGTAGCGTTATTGGTCTCCAATTACTCAATGTTGTTCTGTCTCTGTCTTTTTTAGGAATCAATGTAATGATCTCTTGGTTTTGCAACTGTGATAATTTTCTTGTTTCAAAAGAATAATTAAGGGTATTCAACAAATGCGCTTTTATATCTGACCGAAATATTTTGTAGAACTCGATCGGGATACCATCACTCCCTGGACTTTTATTGTTATGCATAGTTTTAACTGATTCTGGAATTTCTGCTTCCGTCAAAACTCCCTCACATAATTGTTTTTCTTCATCTGAGAGTTTAATGCAATCTTTAGGGGAAAAGTCATTTGGGATGATATCTGTTGCTTTTTTCGAATATAATCTTTCGAAATACTGTTTTTCCTCCTTTAATAGTTCGGTTGGGTCATTAATAATTCTATCATTTATTTTAAGTTCTGAAATAACCTTGTTTTCGTAATTTCTTTTTTCTAAATTTGCGAAATACTTTGTCTAAAACACGGTGAGGTTTTGATGGCCGCGTATAATACAAAACAAATACAAGACATTAGAAGGTAAAACAACGCAAATTTTCGGCTAAAAAGCCTTCATCAGGCGCACAAATAAAACTTACTGGAGGGCGGACAAAAGTAGTACTTTTGTCCGCCCTCCAGTAAGTTTTATTTGTGCGCCTGATGAAGGCTTTTTAGCCGAAAATTTGCGTTGTTTTACCTTCTAATGTCTTGTATTTGTTTTGTATTATACGCGGCCATCAAAACCTCACCGTGTTTTAGACTTTTATTTTAATGCCGTGGCAGTCCCTTGTTTTTGACAAATACTTTGTGTTTTTCTCACCGTCTTCCATCCATCTGCATTTCGCTCGCATTATGATTCCATTTACTTTACGATTATATAATAGTTCTAATTGCCTTTGCTTATTTTGCATTTCATTTTTAAGGTTCAGGTCATTGGAGGCGTTCAACTGATCATTGATAGCTTCTATTTCCTTTTGTAGCGATAATTCTCTATTCCTACTTTCTTTACTTTTCTGAGCAGAGTAAGCAATAGATTCAGATCTGACCGTTCCCTTTAGTAATTCCCATTTAGTATTTGGATTCGCATCTTTGTTCATGTCTACTATTTCCCTTATCTTTTCCTGCAGTCTAGTTTTGTACTCATTATCCAGCAATAAAATTAGTATTCATTTTCCAGTATCCTGGACCTCTGTCTGGAATAGATGTGTCTAATTTTAGGTAAACAAGAGAGTGGTCAGACATGAGACCTGGTATAATTTTTATCTGTCTAGTGTTATTGACTAGATTTGATGATACCATAATGTAGTCTAATCTACATGATATTCTAGGTGTACCGTTCGAGTGCCATGTGAATATTTTCTTATTTGGGTTGAGCAATCTCCATAAGTCAGTTAATTCATGTTCTTCCATCATGTCTTTGATTGTCTGCCTTTGCTTAATTTTACTATCCGCCCGCCCACCTTCTTTGTCGATTCTATTATCCAGAGTTACATTAAAATATCCTCCTACAAACACATTTTCCCCTTGTGTCGTAGCTATTTCATTACTCAGTTTTTCAAAAAAAAGAGGCATCATCATCATTAGGTCCATAAATGTTGAATAGAGTATAACAATGGCTATTTATTTCTATTTGAACCATCTGAATTCTACCTACCATAATTTCTTTATAATGCATAATTTTTGTGTGGAAAGTTTGACTGGAAGAGAATCCCTATGCCAGCTGATGAAGAGCTGTTACCAGAAAACACTGCTGTATATCCCCATTCATTCTGCCAGAACTCTGCTGCTTCCTTTGTCACGTGTATTTCCTGTAGAAAGATTATGCTAAATTCATTGTCCCTTAGCCAGGTGAACACCTTTCTTCTCTTTCTAAAGTCCCTCAAACCTTGTATGTTAAATGTTGCCAATTTTATTTTCATTTTGTTGACTAGAGTGGAATTTTATGCTGATTCCAAAGATGATCACTCTTCCTACAATCACACAGCATGGGCACATACTCTTCTTATGGAGAAAAATACTTACACTGAGGGAGAGGAACATTCTCTTCGTACACTGGCCAGCCCGGCAGCCTCCCCAGGCCTAGGTTAGTTGGATCGCGGAAAAAAAAAGTTAGTCTACAATTTGACTCGAATATTTACAGATTGTAACATTCCTCTGCATAATTAAAACCCTGCAAAAATTACGATAATGTACAGAAGTCCGCACAGGGTTGTACATCTCAAAGGTTTCATCGACAACTTAATCCACCGATTATAGCCTCAACATCAAAGCAACAAAGACAGCAATTGCAATAACAAAAAAATGTTGTCACAACAATTTTCCGCCTTCTAACTAAATACATGGTTTGAACAGCATTTTCAAATGTCTACATGACCTTTCACTTAGAAAGATTCAGTCATAAAAATACAAATTACAGTTGTAATCAACCACAAACCTAGATACAGAAAAGGTTTCACCAAGAATTGAACACAGACAAGGTGAATAAAGAAAACAGATCCTGCTTCTCCAAACAGATCCCTTCATCAATCTGGGTAGACAAGTCAAACATAGAATCATCGTGCCTCTATTTATGGGGATGGACATGAGTAGCCACACAGAATGAACTGGAAGGGTTCACTTCCAGAGGAGTTTTAGACAAAGGACGGAAGTTCTCTCTTCCGTCCTTTGTCTCTCTTCCGGTGGAAGAGGAGAGGGGGGTAACGATGGAGAAAAACAGGGGGTCAGAGAGGCGTGGGGGGGTGCTGGCAATCTGGCTGCTTTGAACACTGACCTCTTGGAGACAACAATGCCAGCCAGTGGTGCAGCAACAGGAGAGGAGTAGCCGGGATGACAGCGGGAGATAAGGGGGGCAAGAGGGGAAGCAAGGACAGAAGATGGAGAGAGAGAGAGAGAGAGAGAGAGAGAGAGAGAGAGAGAGAGAGAGAGAGAGAGAGAGAGAGAGAAGGGGGCAAGAGGGGAAGCAAGGACAGAAGATGGAGAGAGAGAGAGAGAGAGAGAGAGAGAGAGAGAGAGAGAGAGAGAGAGAAGGGGGCAAGAGGGGAAGCAAGGACAGAAGATGGAGAGAGAGAGAGAGAGAGAGAGAGAGAGAGAGAGAGAGAGAGAGAGAGATAAGGGGGGCAAGAGGGGAAGCAAGGACAGAGGATGGAGAGAGAGAGAGAGAGAGAGAGAGAGAGAGAGAGAGAGAGAGAGAGAGAGAGAGAGAGAGAGACTTTTGACTTTGAATTCTTTATTGCAAGGCCGACGGCCCGTCACAATTTTTACAGTTCTGAGCGTAGTGCTTTTTCATACATAAAC
>JAWQFJ010006347.1:7500-27500 GCA_034096865.1 Theodoxus fluviatilis | reverse complement strand
GTTCTCCTACACCTCAGTCCTCCTACTACCCCCTACATCCTCGTACTTCCTCCTGCTCCTTTCTGTCTTCCTGCAGGTTCTCCTACACCTCAGTCCTCCCACTACCCCCTACATCCTCGTACTTCCTCCTGCTCCTTTCTGTCTTCCTGCAGGTTCTCCTACACCCTCAGTCCTCCTACTACCCCCTACATCCTCGTACTTCCTCCTGCTCCTTTCTGTCTACCTGCAGGTTCTCCTACACCCTCAGTCCTCCTACTACCCCTACATCCTCGTACTTTCTCCTGCTCCTTTATGTCTACCTGCAGGTTCTCCTTCACCCTTAGTCCTCCTACTACCCCCTACATCCTCGTACTTTCTCCTGCTCCTTTATGTCTACCTGCAGGTTCTCCTTCACCCTCAGTCCTCCTACTACCCCCTACATCCTCGTACTTTCTCCTGCTCCTTTATGTCTACCTGCAGGTTCTCCTTCACCCTCAGTCCTCCTACTACCCCCTACATCCTCGTACTTCCTCCTGCTCCTTTCTGTCTACCTGCAGGTTCTCCTTCACCCTCAGTCCTCCTACTACCCCCTACATCCTCGTACTTCCTCCTGCTCCTTTATGTCTACCTGCAGGTTCTCCTACACCCTCAGTCCTCCTACTACCCCCTACATCATCGTTCATCCTCCTGCTTCTTTATGTCTACCTGCAGGTTCTCCTACACCTCAGTCCTCCCACTACATCCTACATCCTCGTACTTCCTCCTGCTTCTTCCTGTCTTCCTGCAGGTTTTCCTACACCCTCAGTCCTCCTACTACCCCCTACATCCTCGTATTTCCTCCTGCTCCTTCCTGTCTTCCTGCAGGTTCTCCTACACCTCAGTCCTCCTACTACCCCCTACATCCTCGTATTTCCTTCTGCCTCTTACTGCCTATAATTTCTCTTCCTCTACTTCCTTCATATTCCCCCTACTCCTTTCTCCTTTCTCCTACTGTCCACGTCTTCCTTGTACTTGCTTCTACTTCCTTGCACTTCTTCCTACGTAACTGCTTCCTTCTACTTCCTCATCATCTCCCCTACTTCCTCCCCCTTCTTCCTCCTACTTCCTCCTACTTTCCCTTTCTTTCTCCTACTTTCTCCTACTTCTACGTACTTCCTCATACTTCTTCCTACTTTCTTCTACTTCCCCCTCTTTCTCATAATTCCTCCTACTTCCCCCTAAATCTTCTTTCTTCCTCCTACTTCCTCCTACTTCCACCTACTTCCCCCTTCTTCCTCCTACTTTCCCCTTCTTCTTCCTACTTCCCCCTAATTATTCTTTCTTCCCCCTACTTTCTCCTCCTCCTCCCCCCCCCTCCTTACCTCCCCCGCATACCTCCCCCTCCCCTTTTTCCTTTTACCCCCTTTCTTCCTCCTACTTCTTTTTACTTTCTCCTACTTCTCCCAACTTTTCTCTACTTCCCCCTCCTCCCCCTACGTCCCCCTTCTTCCTCCTACTTCCTCTTACTTCCTCCTACTTTCTTGTACTTCCTCCTACTTTCTCCTACTTGCCCCAAATTCCCCCTTCTTTATCCTACTTTCCCCTACTTACTCCTACTTCCCCCTTTTTTCTCCTACTTCCTCCTACTTTCCCCTTCTTCCTCCTACTTCCTCCTACTTCCTCCCCTCTTTCTCATATTTCCTCCTACTTCCCCCTAAGTCTTCTTTCTTTCTCCTACTTTCTCCTACTTCCTCCTACTTCCCCCTTCTTTCTCCTACTTCCCCCTTCTTCCTCCTACATCCTCCTACGTCCTCCTACTTCCTTCTACTTTCCTCCTACTTCCTTCTACTTTCCCCTTCTTCCTCCTACTTCCTCCTACTTCCCCCTTCTTTCTCCTACTTCCCCCTTCTTCCTCCTACGTCCTCCTACTTCCTTCTACTTTCCCCTTCTTCCTCCTACTTCCTTTTACGTCCTCCTACTTCCTCCTACTTACTCCTACATCTTCCTACTTCCCCCTTCTTTATTCCTACTTCCTGAAACTTCTTCCTACTACCTCTTACTTCCTTCTACGTTCTCTTTTCCCCCTACTTCCTCCTACTTTCTTCTACTTCCTCCTACTTCCTCTACTTCCTTCTCCTTCCTTCTTCCTCCTGCTTTATCATACTTCCTTCTAATTCCCCCTTCTTTACTATACTTTCTCCTACTTTTCCTACTTTCCTCTTCTTCCTCCTACTTTTTTCTACCTTTCCTTCTTCCCCCTACTTCTTCCCACTTTCCTCTTCTTCCTCCTACTTCCCTCTACTTCTTCTTTCTCGCACATTGTGACGAGCTCGGTTTTACGAAAGATTTGAATATCTTAATTCTGGTTCATTATATGTCTAGGGGTGAACTCTCTTCTAAGCCTACTCGCACACCTTCACTCTCTCAATCAAACAATGAATGTACTAAGTCTGAAAATGAGAGAATGGAACTACAAGCATCAATTTACATGGTTTTAATTTTTCTCACAACCACAAAAGAAAGGTGAATAGCGACGAGCGCCGCAAAGCATTATTAAATAATGAGGCAATAGATTATAATTCCGAAACTATACCATGAAAAATAAATCCTGCCAAACCGGGAGTAAAACAATGTACTTATCTGAGACGACGAAATTCCTAGGGGCGATACACACCAGCCAAGCCCCTTTCACTAGGGCATGCCAGCACGCGCGCCACGTGCAGGGGAGAGGGGGAAAGGGAGGGGGAAGGGGGAGGCATCCGGTGCACTCCAGGCACGCACCCAAATACTTTCAGGGTTCGATGAAAAACCGGTGTTCTGGCTGTGACGAGAGTCAAGGCAATTCGGGTAGGCATCGAATCACGGACCCTGAGGTTTTCTAGCTCCGACGAAAGTCGAATTAACTCGGGTAGACTTCGAGTCAGCTGTCCGTGAGGTTTTCTGGCGAATTCGAAGACTGTAGGAGGCGACGTGCTGAATTCGAAACGACGGCCGTCCAGCCGCAAGCAGACGACAGGTGGCTCTCTCTCTCTCTCTAGGCAGACACGTGGAGCGAACTGAGACAAGTCCGGCCGAGAGCGGTGTGCTCAAAACACGTGACGACAGGGTTCTGGAACTTCATTCTTTAGTCCAACGGAGATGTACAGGCGATACTTCTTCCAACATTAATTAACTCTGGCGGTTGCCACGTGGGAAAAATCTTTGGACTCCATCTTGAACAGGGCACCGGTTACCTATGTGGGTCTGTTCTTTAAAAAATAAATCTTGGGCGCCCCGACTTATCACCACACGGGTTTAAATACTTTCCTGGAAAACTCTAAGTCCATCCGGTCCAATCACAACACAGTATGTGGTCTCCAGTCGTGTTTTAGCGCCATCAACCAATCAACGATCGGTAGTATATATATGCTGGAGACCACATGTCCAGCTTCTCATTCCCGATTGATCCTCCCAAGTAATCATTCTCATTAGCCAGTTCTCATGGGGAATTTCACGTGGATTGGGTGAAGTGAGATCACTAGTGAAGAAACAGTCAATTCCTAACTAAACACGTTATAATAACTTATTCTTCTCCCTCAAACATTAACACAAGTTTAATTCACATCCCGCTCAATTCCACAACTTATCAGGGCGTCTTCTCTGCCCCTACACCGGTTTGGCAGATTTATACACTCCACGCTATGGTTTGGCAGAGCTAGCTCGCTCCCACATAACCAAAACAATAATAATCATCTAGTGAGGAAATGCGTTTCGTCACACACATCCTCCTTCTTTCTCCTACTTCCTTCTCCATCTTCCTACTTCCTTCTGCTAACCACCACTTCCCCCCAAATTATCATACTTTAGCTTACTTCTGCTTACTCCAACTTACTTCTATTTTCCCCTTCTTTTTTCTACTACCTTCTGCTTTTTCTGGTTACCCCTACTTCCCCTACATCGTCCTACTTCCTTCTGCTTCTTTCTGCTTACCCCTACATCCTCCCACTTCTTTCTGCTTACCCCTACTTCCTCCTGCTTTTTTCTGCTTACCCCTACTTCCCCTTAAATCCTCCTACTTAGTCCTACTACCCCCTGCTTATTTCTGCTTACCCCCACTTCCTCCTGCTTCTTTCTGCGTATTCCTACTTCCTCCTGCTTATTTATGCTTACCTCTACTTCCTCCTAAATCATTTTACTTTGTCATACTTCCTCTTGCTTCTTTCTGCTTACCCCTACTTCCTCCTGCTTCCTTCTGCTTACCCCTACTTACTTTTACTTTCCTCTACATCGTTCTACTTCCTTCTGCTTCTTTCTTGTTACCCCTACTTCCTCCCGCTTCTTCCTGCTTATTCCTACTTCCCCCTGCTTCTTTGTGCTTACCCTTACTTCCTCCTACTTATTTCTTCTTACCCTTACTTCCCCCTTAAGCCTCTTACTTCGTCCTACTTTCTCCTGCTTCTTTCTGTTTACCTCTACTTCCTCCTACTTCTTTCTGCTTACCCCTACTTCCTTTTCCTTCTTTCTGCTTACTCCTACTTCCTCTTGCTTCTTTCTGCTTACCCCTACTTTCTACTGCTTTTTTCCTGCTCACCCCTACTTCCTCCTGCTTTTTTCTGCTTACCCCTACTTCCTTCTGCTTCTTTCTGCTCACCCCCACTTCCCTCTAAATCCTCTTACTTCGTCCTACTTCCTCCTGCTTCTTTCTGCTCACCCCCACTTCCCTCTAGATCTTCTTACTTCGTCCTACTTCCTCCTGCTTTTTTCTGCTCAGCCCCACTTCCCTTTAAATCTTCTTACTTCGTCCTACTTCCCCCTGCTTTTTTCTGCTCACCCCCACTTCCCTCTAAATCCTTCTTACTTCATCCTACTTCCTCCTGCTTCTTTCTGCTCACCCCCACTTCCCTCTAAATCCTCTTACTTCATCCTACTTCCTCCTGCTTCTTTCTGCTCACCCCCACTTCCCTCTAGATCTTCTTACTTCGTCCTACTTCCCCCTGCTTTTTTCTGCTCACCCCCACTTCCCTCTAGATCTTCTTACTTCGCCCTACTTCCCCCTGCTTTTTTCTGCTCACCCCCACTTCCCTTTAAATCTTCTTACTTCGTCCTACTTCCCCCTGCTTCTTTCTGCTCACCCCCACTTCCCTTTAAATCTTCTTACTTCGTCCTACTTCCTCCTGCTTCTTTCTGCTCACCCCCACTTCCCTCTAGATCTTCTTACTTCGTCCTACTTCCCCCTGCTTCTTTCTGCTCACCCCCACTTCCCTCTAGATCTTCTTACTTCGTCCTACTTCCCCCTGCTTCTTTCTGCTCACCCCTACTTCCCTATAGATTTTCTTACTTCGTCCTACTTCCTCCTGCTTCTTTCTGCTCACCCCCACTTCCCTCTAGATCTTCTTACTTCGTCCTACTTCCTCCTGCTTCTTTCTGCTCACCCCCACTTCCCTCTAAATCCTCTTACTTCATCCTACTTCCCCTGCTTCTTTCTGCTCACCCCCACTTCCCTCTAGATCTTCTTACTTCGTCCTACTTCCCCCTGCTTCTTTCTGCTCACCCCCACTTCCCTCTAGATCTTCTTACTTCGTCCTACTTCCTCCTGCTTCTTTCTGCTCACCCCCACTTCCCTCTAGATCTTCTTACTTCGTCCTACTTCCCCCTGCTTCTTTCTGCTCAGCCACACTTCCCTTTAAATCTTCTAACTTCGTCCTACTTCCTCCTGCTTCTTTCTGCTCACCCCCACTTCCCTCTAAATCTTCTTACTTCGCCCTACTTCCTCCTGCTTCTTTCTGCTCGCCCCCACTTCCCTCTAGATCTTCTTACTTCGTCCTACTTCCTCCTGCTTCTTTCTGCTCACCCCCACTTCCCTCTAGATCTTCTTACTTCGTCCTACTTCCTCCTGCTGTTTTCAGCTTACCTTTTCCTCCCACTACTTCGTACTACTTTCTTCCAACTTTCAACCCATTTCTCCTACTTTCTTATACTTTTCCCACTTTCTTCATACACGCTCCTACTTACACCTACTTCCCCTACTTTCCACCATGATTCAGTCACTTTAAAATATTTTAAGGATATATATTTCCTCTTTTACACACACACACACACACACACACACACACACACACTCACACTCACAGACACACACACATACACACATTTTTGTGTGCGCGCGCGCGCACTCAAAAATGCACATTCACATGCACACACGCACACACAGGCACATTCACATGCACACTGAGGCGCGCTAACACACACACACACACACACACACACACACACACACACTCGCACGCACACATTCACGCACGCATGCACACGCGCATAAACAAACGCACACATGCACGCACGCACGCACACCTACACACACATGCACACTCACATGCACACACATGCATGCACGCACACACAAGTATGCACTCGCACACACACACACACACATTGTGGCCTATTTTTACTGTTGTTATTTAACCTTGTTTTTTTTAATGTCATTAAATAAATTTAATGACTCAAGGGGGAGGTTTTCAACAAAACCCCATCACCACATTCCTGAGATCACTGAGTAAAACAATATGATAAATGAAAACCCGGGCACTGGGAGATAAATGATACAATAATTTTATTTTTAACAAATAACCCAACCCCGGCTAGGATTCCCCTGAAGAAAGTAATAATCTAACTACTTTACAATAAGATTGAATTGGAAACGAATTAGCTCACACACCAATTAAACTCTTATCTCAGACAGAAAGGAGGGTAGCGTCTCCAATACAAGACATCTAACCACTCATTAAAACTCTCGACTTCTGAGAAGAAAATTCCCTTACTGAATCAAGGTCTCACTTTGGATACGTCATCAACGGTGCCACGTCTGATAACGACAACACTTTCTCGAATTTACTCCACAAATCTGCACTAACTTCTCCCATAAGGAAACCGTCTTCAGCAATTCAATGTTCAACAAAGTCTTGTTAAGCACCCAGCGCTTAAAACAACGATGATGAGAACCGAGCCTAGACGAAAAGAGGGAGAAGTCAGATCCTCTTACCCGTTTCGAAGAAACGCAGTTGAGCTGGCAGGCCGCTGGAAGGCAGGCTGGCAGGCTGGCTGGCAGGCAGGCAGGCTGGCTGGCAGGCTGGAAGGCAGGCTGGCAGGCAGGCTGGTTAGTGGGCTGGCAGGCAAACTGGCAGACCCATCTCAACACAGGTGAACGATATCTTCTCTCAATAGAAGCGTATCAACCCAGGCGAACGAGAAGGAGGAACGGTACCACTTTCAACTTCCCAGTTGACGCAATAGCTCTCAAACCAGTAGGAAACCGGTGCGGCAAACTACAGCAGTAGTTTAGTGGTAGAAGTAATTAGCAGCATTCATTCAGTGTTCCTCAATATTCAGTATTCAGTATTCAGTATTCCTCATCATTCAGTATTCCTCATCATTCAGTATTCCTCATCATTCAGTATTCAGCCTGCAATACAAAGAGCAGTCTATCACTCTGACTCTCCCAAACACCTTGAGAAAAAGACAATGCAAATCCTCCCTCGAACCCACCCACACGGTCCACCAATTCCAATCAGTCACAAATCTCAATCCGAATTCCCTTCACTTAGAATGCGGAGGTACCCAGCAGTTTAACTCATTCACTCGCTCGCTCTTACCTCAAAAATTCAGGCTGTGACGCTTCCACGTCCAACGCCTAAACACACACAGCTCAACACATGAGCATGAGTAAGAGTGGACTCCACAGTCCAAACTTTACAGACGGCGGCTCTTCAGAGCGATCAGCCGACACGTCCCAACGCTTCTACAATCTAGCATGAATGATCAACCGCTAGACGTGACGTCAAAAATTTCCTCGCGCGTCATCGCGCAAAGGTCTCTTGTCATCTCGCAAAGGTATCTGGGATTTTCTATCTCCCAGCGAGGCATCCTAATCCTCCTAAAGTCCCTCGGTAAACGGAAACTATTTCCAGTTCCTAAACTATCCTTTTAGATTAAGAACATTCGTCGCTATTCACGCGACAAGACCCCCAACTCAAGAACAGACTCCCGTCTGCACCTCAACACTCTACAGTCTCTCCAGAGATGCACGCCCGACTGAGGTAGTCGGCGCCCACATTCTGGCTGCCGGGTATCACCCGGACAGTGAAACTGTAGGCCTGCAACAGAAGGCTCCATCGCATGAGCCAACCGTTGGCCACCTTGGCCGTCTGCAGGTAGCTCAGAGGCTGGTGGTCTGTTTCTAGCACGAACGGGCGCCCATACAAGTAAGACTGGAATTTGTGCAAGGCCCACACCACTGCCAAGCATTCACGCTCGATAGTGGAGTACCTGCTCTCCACCCCGGATAACTTACGACTAGCGTAAGCCACCGGGTGGAGCACTCCATCCTCCTCCTGTAGGAGTACTGCCCCCAGACCATGGTCTGACGCATCCGTCCGTAGGGTGAAGGAGCGAGACAAATCAGGCAGCTGCAAAACTGGTCGTGCCGTGAGCCGCGCCTTCAGTGCCCTGAAAGCTGTCTCGCACTCCGCTGTCCACGCCACGGTGTTCGGAGCGTTCTTACGAGTGAGATCGGAAAGGGGGAGGGCGATGGCCGAGAAGTTCGGGATAAACTTCCTGTAGTACCCCGCGAGACCCAAGAATGCACGCACTTGTTTCTTGGTCTCGGGCACCGGAGCCTCCTCCACTTTCCTGATCTTGTCCATCTCAGGCAGGATCTCCCCTTCCCTCACCACGTGCCCCAGGAAGCTCAGCTCCTTGAACCCCACGCAGCACTTAGTGGGTCGGGCTGAGAGGTTAGCCCGCCTGAGACATTCCAACACGGCTTCTAAAGCCTCAAGGTGCTCTGGCCAAGTCTCTGTCGCGATGAGGATGTCATCCATGAAATTGTGGACATCGCTCCTCCCCAGCGGCTCCAGCAAAGCCCGCATCATGCGAGAGAAGACTGCCACAGCATTCTTCAACCCGAATGGCATGACTCGGAACTGAAACTGGCCCGCCGGGGTCGTGAAAGCGGTCATGGGCCGAACATCCTCCCGCACAGGGATCTGCCAATAGCCCTTGGCTAGGTCTATCTTAGAGAAGTATTTCGCCCCCCCGATCTTGGCAAACAAGTGTTCCACGTCCGGAAGTGGCTCTGCATCAAAAACGGTCACGGCATTCAATGACCGGTAATCAACGCAGAAACGGAACTGCCCGTCCTTCTTCCGAACGAGTACCACCGGGGCGTTGTAAGGCGAAGCTGCAGGCTCGATGATGCTGAGCCGCAACATGGTCTTCACCTCCTCTTTCACAGTCTCCAGCTTGGCGTATGGCAGAGGGTACTGCCGGACACGGACGGGTCGAGCGGCCTGTACTGTCATGTCGAAGGTGACAAGGTCGGTCCGGAGAGGAAGGTCGGTCAGGACCGCCTCATACCTCACAGCTAGTTCCAACGCCTGACGCCTCTGACTGTCGGTCAATGTTTGAGCCAACACGATGTCCCCGGCAGCCTCCTCGCCCACCAAGCGTGGTAGGGGTAGTTCGCGGTCGGGCGGAGTCATATCGTCACTCTCCTCAACCACCCCGACAGCAATCGCGGGAGTCGAGTCGTCGCACTCCCCCGTCTGTCGAACCTGATACCGTTTCAGAAGGTTGGCGTGGTAGAGCCTCTCACGGCCAAACACCCTGATCCGATAGTCACATTCCCCTTTCTTCTCTAGGACCTCGAAAGGGCCCTGCCAGCACAGCTGGAGTTTGTTGTGCTGCTGCGGCAGCAGCAACAGCACCTGATCACCTGGTTGGAATCGGCGGTCAACCGTCTTGCGGTTGAATACTTCCGCTTGCCTCCGCGAAGCGGCAGCCAACCTCTGGTGCGCCAGCTGGCAGGTCTCTTCGATTCTATTCCTAAGATCTACCACGTACTCAGCTGTGGTTCGCACTTGTTCGTCGGTCTCCTCCTCAGTCCAGAGACTGCGGAGCACTGCCATCGGACCGCGAACTGTTCTTCCATATAGCAGCTCGAATGGGGAAAACCCAAGGCTCTCCTGTGGAACTTCCCGATATGCAAAAAGCAATGCGGGGATATACCGGTCCCACTGCCTGGGTTTCTCCTGCGTTAACTTCCGCAGCATAGTCTTGAGAGTCCCGTTGTAACGTTCCACAAGACCGTTCCCCTGAGCGTGGTAGGGGGTGGTGGCTAGACCCTTGATGGCCAGCAGCCTCTCCACCTCCTTCATGACGTCACTCATGAACTGAGTGCCTCTATCTGTTAAAATTTCGGAAGGGATGCCCACCCTGGACCACACCTGCCACATCGCTTCCGCGACGGTCACCGCATCAATGGTTTTCAAAGGGATAGCTTCGGGGTAACGAGTAGCATAGTCTACAAGTACCAGGATGTACTTGTTTCCCGATTCTGAAGTAGGGGTGATCGGTCCCACTAGATCTACAGCTACACGTTCGAACGGCGTGTCGATGAGTGGCATCTTGCCAAGTGGCACCTTCCGCGGCTTTGGGCAGACCCTCTGACACTGGTCGCATGACTGTACAAAGCGCCGAGTGTCGGGGCACATCCCAGGCCAGTAGAACTGCTTCCACACCCTCTCCCGCGTCCTCTGTACCCCCATGTGACCCCCCATGGGTGGCTCATGTGCCAACCTCAAGACTCCTTGTCTCAGCTGGCGTGGGACGACAACTTGGGTGTAAACAGCCCCCTGTCCTCTAAACTCTCGGTACAAAATTCCTTTTTTCCATAAGAACCTGACTTCTCCTGACCTCTTGGTGGTCACTACTCTCTTGCATACCTCTGCATCACGGCAGTGCTTCAAAGATGGATCCGCCAACTGCAACTCACGTAGTTGCAGCGGAGTCACTTCTCCTAACCCCGGTGGAGCTACACGCAGCAAGGTAGGTTTTTTCTTTCTCTCAGCAACGGTTTTTGCGCGCGTAACCACAGAGACAGATCTGGGTAGCGCATACACAGGCAAGACCCGGGAATCGCCCAGTCGGGCGTGATTCCCTACAATAAAGTCAGCCACAGGCGCATCCATCACGACGGCTTCCACTATGCCAGTGTAGAAAGGGCAGTCCACTAGGACAGTGGCTACCGGGTAGCGCCGCTTCAATTTGGCTTCCGCCATGGATACTTCGAGTTTTCTTCCCGTGAACTTCGACTGCGAAACCAAAGACCTTTTCACTACACAAACCTGAGAGCCGGTGTCGCGCAACCCTCGCACGGTGACACCTTCTACGACGACGACACACCTAGGGTCGTAGCTCTGCTCACTGCACGCAAAACACAAGGTCGGAACAGAGACAGGTAGCGCAGGTTGGGAGAGCCCCCTCGACACTGCCCCTGCTGTCTTGGGCCTCCTGGGGCAATCCTTAGCCAGATGCTTCGGCGAATTGCACAAGTAACACCTCCTGACAGTCGACCCACCCGACCCTGCTCCATATCCTCCCTTGGAACTTTCCCCCTTCGACTTTCCCTCAGCCCCCGAGTTCCCTCCCTGAGGCTTACTCTGATGAAAGGACTTCTTCCCGCACCCCCTATGCGCTTCAGAATAGATCTCTGCTAGCTCGCCCGCCTCGGCTAGCGTCTGAGGTCTCCTCTCCATAACGTAGGCTGTCATCTCAGAGGAAAGAGACTGCAGGAATTGCTCCAACAAGATGAGCTGCTTCAAGTCAGAAAGCCTAGAGAGTTCCTGCCACTTCGTCAGATTATCGGCAATGCGAGCACAGAACTGCGTATAGGTCTCGTCCTCTCTCCTCCTACACGTTCTGAAACGCTGTCGATACGTCTCAGCTGTGAGTCGATAGCGCGTCAACAACGCCTCTTTCAAACTTCGATAGTCCTTAGCGCTATCGTCATCAAGAGAGTTATACAACTCTACTGCCTTCCCCGTCAACTTAGTGGAAACGCCCGTAGCCCACGTACTCTCGTCCCACTTGCTCAGACTCGCAACTCTCTCAAACCTTTTCAACCAAGTCGCGATCTCCTCTTTATTCTCGTCAAAGAGCGGGATCGAAACTTTGAAACTGTGATCCACACAATCATCATCCTCTTCCTCACTCACACTGCGACACTCTCTCACACTCTGAGTTTTCTTTTTAGACTCTTGAACCAACAGACGCATGCGCAGTTCATGCTCTTCTTTCTCCCTCTTCTGTCGTTCATCTATTTCCCATTGCTCCCTCTTCCGCCTCTCCTCAGCTTCCTCTTGTTCCCTATCGAGCCTCTCTTTCTCCCTCTTCTGTCGTTCATCTATTTCCCATTGCTCCCTCTTCCGCCTCTCCTCAGCTTCCCGTTGCTTCTCCTCGAATTCTCGTTTCATCTCAGCATGCTCCCTCTCAAGCTTAGCTTTCTCTCTCTCAAGCTTCATCTTCCGTTCTTCCTCATACTCCTCTTTCTCTCTCTTAAGTTTCTCTTGCTCTCTCTTCCGCTTCTCCTCAGCTTCCTCTCGCTCTCGCTCAAGTTTCACTCTCTCAAGCTCCAAACGCGCCAGCTCAACATCCTCTCTCGCCATCCGTTCAGCTACAAACTCTGGCATAGCAGAGGGCTCTACTCCTAGCTCAGTAGCTAGACTCTTCCAACGCGCGATCCGGTCCCCTCTGGACCCAGCGTTGGATGCCATAGCACTGCTATCTCCTGCTGCGCGTCCCGAACGGAGTTCCATAACTCGAAAGTAACTGAGAACGTAACTTTACGCTAAACTACGCTATATTGCGCTCAGCAATTAGCAAAGGGATTACAAGCTCAACAATGCAAAAATCACACAAGAACTGTAACACAGTCGCAAAGGATGCGGAAGTCGCAAACATGCGAAAGGTCACAACAATTTGCAAAGTCTACCTAAATTGCACAAATCATGAGAGCATTTAAGTCACATGAAAAATTCTAAACACCTACACCAATGCCAAGGTGTTCAGTGTTCCAGGGATGTGGTGATCCGACAATAATTGGTATAATTTCTCAAATTATAAAATAGATATATCCTGGGCAGGTCTCGCCAATTGTGGCCTAATTTTTACTGTTGTTATTTAACCTTGTTTTTTATAATGTCATTAAATAAATTTAATGACTCAAGGGGGGGTTTTCAACAAAACCCCATCACCACATTCCTGAGATCACTGAGTAAAACAATATTATAAATGAAAACCCGGCACTGGGAGATAAATGATACAATAATTTTATTTTTAACAAATAACCCAACCCCGGCTAGGATTCCCCTGAAGAAAGTAATAATCTAACTACTTTACAATAAGATTGAATTGGAAACGAATTAGCTCACACACCAATTAAACTCTTGTCTCAGACAGAAAGGAGGGTAGCGTCTCCAATACAAGACATCTAACCACTCATTAAAACTCTCGACTTCTGAGAAGAAAATTCCCTTACGGAATCAAGGTCTCACTTTGGATACGTCATCAACGGTGCCACGTCTGATAACGACAACACTTTCTCGAATTTACTCCACAAATCTGCACTAACTTCTCCCATAAGGAAACCGTCTTCAGCCATTCAATGTTCACAAAGTCTTGTTAAGCACCCAGCGCTTAAAACAACGATGATGAGAACCGATCCTAGACGAAGAGAGGGAGAAGTCAGATCCTCTTACCCGTTTCGAAGAAACACTTCTCCAAACGTCCTATCGCTCGCTGGAAGTTCACATCGAGTAGAAACTCCCAAAACTCCCTGTAGAACGATGCAGGTACGATCAACCGTGTGGCTTGCTGACCACGACGTCTTTGGCGACGGAATTCGCCCAGCCCTCGTCTCTCCATAGACTAGGGCTAAGGATGACTGGCAGTTGAGCTGGCAGGCCGCTGGAAGGCAGGCTGGCAGGTTGGCTGGCAGGCAGGCAGGCTGGCTGGCAGGCTGGAAGGCAGGCTGGCAGGCATGCTGGTTAGTAGGCTGGCAGGCAAACTGGCAGACCCATCTCAACACAGGTGAACGATATCTTCTCTCAATAGAAGCGTATCAACCCAGGCGAACGAGAAGGAGGAACGGTACCACTTTCAACTTCCCAGTTGACGCAATAGCTCTCAAACCAGTAGGAAACCGGTGCGGCAAACTACAGCAGTAGTTTAGTGGTAGAAGTAATTAGCAGCATTCATTCAGTGTTCCTCAATATTCAGTATTCAGTATTCAGTATTCCTCATCATTCAGTATTCCTCATCATTCAGTATTCCTCATCATTCAGTATTCAGCCTGCAATACAAAGAGCAGTCTATCACTCTGACTCTCCCAAACACCTTGAGAAAAAGACAATGCAATCCTCCCTCGAACCCACCCACACGGTCCACCAAATCCAATCAGTCACAAATCTCAATCCGAATTCCCTTCACTTAGAATACGGAGGCACCCAGCAGTTTAACTCATTCACTCGCTCGCTCTTACCTCAAAAATTCAGGCTGTGACGCTTCCACGTCCAACGCCTAAACACACACAGCTCAACACATGAGCATGAGTAAGAGTGGACTCCACAGTCCAAACTTTACAGGCGGCGGCTCTTCAGAGCGATCAGCCGACACGTCCCAACGCTTCTACAATCTAGCGATGAATGATCAACCGCTAGACGTGACGTCAAAATTTCCTCGCGCGTCATCGCGCAAAGGTCTCTTGTCATCTCGCAAAGGTATCTGGGATTTTCTCTCTCCCAGCGAGGCATCCTAATCCTCCTAAAGTCCCTCGGTAAACGGAAACTATTTCCAGTTCCTAAACTATCCTTTTAGATTAAGAACATTCGTCGCTATTCACGCGACACACATACACACACACACATACAACACACACATACACACACACACACACACACACACACACACACACACACACTAACTCACACACAGAGACGCGCGCACGCAAACACACACACACACACACAAGCGTGCAAAAACAACAATGTACGCACACACGCACGCATACACACACACGCGTGCACGCACGCACGCGCGCACACACACACACACACACACACACGCGCGCACACATACACACTAGCAAATGCACACACACTCAAGACATACACACAGACACGCTAACACGAACAGACACACGCACACGCACAGGCAAACTCAGGTAAACAGCTACATACAACTCCATGTTGTTTCTCTGCAGGTGAAGCAGTGCAAGAAATGCACAGACTGGGTATGGCGCCAACTCCTCTTGCACTCACGTCTGCACCCGAAGCAGGTGAGAAGTGTTCTTGATTTGACAGGAAGTTTTATTTGTCGTTTTTTCATCCCTAGGCAAAGTCAATTGAATGTCTGAGTTGGAGACTTATTTGAAATGGTTGTGTTTGCATCCCTCGCGGTCTGCCTCACTTCTCCTGGCTGCCATTTCTCCCTCCACTGCTGCTTCTAATTCTACTCGTGATCCTCTTCCTTTGCTTCTGCCCTCGTGCCATGCCTCTTCTCGCTCTGCTGGTGCGCTTCCTTCATTCTTACCATCGTCGTCAGTCTTCAAGCTTTTCTTCCTTCTCTGCCAGCACTTCTTGTTTCAGTGCTTCTTCCACTTCCTGCCACAACTATTTTTCCCGTTCCTGCCTCTTGCTCTCTCAAGGACTCATACTGTTACATGCCACTCCTCTTTCTTCAACATCCTTCGTCATACCTCCGTTCACTTCCTCATACTTCCTTCTACTTCGTCCCAGTTTCTCTTCTTCCTCCGCTCTTCGTCCCCTTACTTCTACGGTCATTCTTCTACTTACCCGTTCTTCCTCCAATGTCCTCGTAAATCCTCCTCATTCCTCCTACTCAACTTGACCTTCTCCGAACTGTCCCTACTTACTCCTACATCTTCATCATTCCTCCTACTTCGTCCTACCTACACCTGCTTTCTCGTTCTTTCTCTCTACCTCTTACTGCCTAGCCATTCAACCGATTACGTTCTTCTTCCACTTCCTACTGCCTCTTACTTCCTATTGGTTTCGTCTAATTCCTCCCACTTCCCCCAATTCTTTTTTCTTCCTCCTGCTCCTTTCTGTCTACCTGCAGGTTCTCCTACACCTCAGTCCTCCTACTACCCCCTACATCCTCGTACTTCCTCCTGCTCCTTCCTGTCTACCTGCAGGTTCTCCTACACCCTCAGTCCTCCTACTACCCCCTACATCCTCGTACTTCCTCCTGCTCCTTTCTGTCTACCTGCAGGTTCTCCTACACCTCAGTCCTCCTACTACCCCCTACATCCTCGTACTTCCTCCTGCTCCTTTCTGTCTACCTGCAGGTTCTCCTACACCTCAGTCCTCCTACTACCCCCTACATCCTCGTACTTCCTCCTGCTCCTTTCTGTCTTCCTGCAGGTTCTCCTACACCTCAGTCCTCCCACTACCCCCTACATCCTCGTACTTCCTCCTGCTCCTTTCTGTCTACCTGCAGGTTCTCCTACACCCTCAGTCCTCCTACTACCCCCTACATCCTCGTACTTCCTCCTGCTCCTTTATGTCTACCTGCAGGTTCTCCTACACCCTCAGTCCTCCTACTACCCCCTACATCCTCGTACTTTCTCCTGCTCCTTTATGTCTACCTGCAGGTTCTCCTTCACCCTTAGTCCTCCTACTACCCCCTACATCCTCGTACTTTCTCCTGCTCCTTTATGTCTACCTGCAGGTTCTCCTTCACCCTCAGTCCTCCTACTACCCCTACATCCTCGTACTTCCTCCTGCTCCTTTCTGTCTACCTGCAGGTTCTCCTACACCCTCAGTCCTCCTACTACCCCCTACATCCTCGTACTTCCTCCTGCTCCTTTCTGTCTACCTGCAGGTTCTCCTTCACCCTCAGTCCTCCTACTACCCCCTACATCCTCGTACTTCCTCCTGCTCCTTCCTGTCTACCTGCAGGTTCTCCTACACCCTCAGTCCTCCTACTACCCCCTACATCCTCGTACTTCCTCCTGCTCCTTTCTGTCTACCTGCAGGTTCTCCTACACCTCAGTCCTCCTACTACCCCCTACATCCTCGTATTTCCTCCTGCTCCTTTCTGTCTACCTGCAGGTTCTCCTACACCCTCAGTCCTCCTACTACCCCCTACATCCTCGTACTTCCTCCTGCTCCTTCCTGTCTACCTGCAGGTTCTCCTACACCTCAGTCCTCCCACTACCCCCTACATCCTCGTACTTCCTCCTGCTCCTTCCTGTCTACCTGCAGGTTCTCCTACACCTCAGTCCTCCTACTACCCCCTACATCCTCGTACTTCCTCCTGCTCCTTTCTGTCTTCCTGCAGGTTCTCCTACACCTCAGTCCTCCTACTACCCCCTACATCCTCGTACTTCCTCCTGCTTCTTTCTGTCTACCTGCAGGTTCTCCTACACCCTCAGTCCTCCTACTACCCCCTACATCCTCGTACTTCCTCCTGCTCCTTTTTGTCTACCTGCAGGTTCTCCTACACCTTAGTCCTCCTACTACCCCCTACATCCTCGAATTTCCTTCTGCCTCTTACTGCCTATAATTTCTCTTCCTCTACTTTCTTCATACTCCCCTTACTCCTTTGTCCTACTGTCCACGTCTTCCTTGTACTTGCTTCTACTTCCTTGCACTTCTTTCTACGTAACTGCTTCCTTCTACTTCCTCATCATCCCCCCTACTGCCTCCCCCTTCTTCCTCTTACTTCCTCTCTACTTCATTCTACTTCCTCCTCATCCCCCCCGTCCCCCCTATTCCCCCCCCCCCACTTTTTCCTTTTACCCCCTTCTTCCTCCTACTTCCTCCTACTTCTTTCTACTTTCTCCTACTTCTCCCAACTTTTCTCTACTTCCCCTTCTCCTCCTACTTCCCCCTTCTTCCTCCTACTTCCTCGTACTTCCTCGTACTTTCTTGTACTTCCTCCTACTTTCTCCTACTTCCTCCTACTTCCTCCTACTTCCTCCTACTTGCCCCTTCTTCCCCTACTTCCTCCTTCTTCATCATACTTTCTCCTACCTCCTCGTACTTCCTCGTACCTCCTCGTACTTCCTCGTACTTCCTCGTACCTCCTCGTACTTCCTCGTACTTCCTCGTACTTCCTCGTACCTCCTCGTACTTCCTCGTACCTCCTCGTACTTCCTCGTACTTCCTCGTACTTCCTCGTACTTCCTCGTACTTCCTCGTACTTCCTCGTACTTCCTCGTACTTCCTCGTACTTCCTCGTACTTCCTCGTACCTCCTCGTACTTCCTCGTACCTCCTCGTACTTCCTCGTACTTCCTCGTACTTCCTCGTACTTCCTCGTACTTCCTCGTACTTCCTCGTACTTCCTCGTACCTCCTCGTACCTCCTCGTACTTCCTCGTACTTCCTCGTACTTCCTCGTACTTCCTCGTACTATCTCGTACTTCCTCGTACCTCCTCGTACCTCCTCGTACTTCCTCGTACTTCCTCGTACTTCCTCGTACTTCCTCGTACTTCCTCGTACTTCCTACTTTCTTCTACTTCCCCCTCATTCCTTCTTTTTCCTCCTACTTTCTCCTACTTCCTCCTACTTTCCCCTTCTTTCTCCTACTTTCTCCTACTTTCTCCTACTTCCACGTACTTCTTTTTTCTTCCTCTTACTTTCTCCTACTTCCCCCTTCTTCCCCCTACTTCTTCTTTCTTCCTCCTACTTTCTCCTACTTCCCCCTACTTCTTCTTTCTTCCTCCTACTTTCTCCTACTTCCCCCTTCTTCCTCCTACTTTCTCCTACTTCCCCCTTCTTCCTCCTACTTTCTCCTACTTCCCCCTTCTTCCTCCTACTTTCCCCTACTTCCCCCTTCTTCCTCCTACATCCTCCTACGTCCTCCTACTTCCTTCTACTTTCCCCTTCTTCTTCCTACTTCCTTTTACGTCCTCCTACTTCCTCCTATTTACTCCTACATCTTCCTACTTCCCCCTTCTTTATTCCTACTTCCTGAAACATCTTCCTACTACCTCTTACTTCCTTCTACGTTTGTTACGGACAGGCTAACTGGGCCTCAGGTTAATCTAGCCCGCACAAATGAAAATAAACAAGAAAACACAAACACCAGCACAGAGTTACAAAAGGAGTGTATTCGCCACAGACACAAACACAACCTCTCCCAAGCTTCAGCCCACACCCGGGCTCTCAGAGCTACCGTGCGGCCCCCGCCGTCACCCGGTTTGCAATTCCATACACTCAAACTCCAGCGGCCCCCCCGCCGACAGTCTTCGCACAGGCCCCCGCCAGGAAAGCTCCACGTCTCCGCTATCCAAAGAACCCCGTCACCCTGGGGTTCATTCGCTCGAGTCTCGTATCCAGCTTTCACTCGGCAAATATACAATCAATCAGATCATTCGCTCACCCGTGAACACTCCTCAGTCAGTACGTCACCCACTCATGCTAAAAATAATCACAGTCCGAACCTAACCACCACCATTCGCCACATTCGATTCGTAACAACGTTCTCTTTTTCCGTCTACTTCCTCCTACTTCCTTCTACTTTCTTCTACTTCCTCCTACTTTCTTCTACTTCCTCCTGCTTCCTTCTCCTTTCTCCTTCCTCCTGCTTTATCATACTTCCTTCTAATTCCCCCTTCTTTACCCTACTTTCTCCTACTTTTCCTACTTTCCTCTTCTTCCTCCTACTTTCTTCTACCTTCCCTTCTTCCCCCTACTTCTTCCCACTTTCCTCTTCTTCCTCCTACTTCCCTGTACTTCTTCTTCCTCTTACATCCTCCTTCTTTCTCCTACTTCCTTCTCCATCCTCCTACTTCCTTCTGCTAACCACCACTTCCCCCCAAATTATCATACTTTTTCTTACTTCTCCTGTTTCTGTCTGCTTACTCCAACTTACTTCTATTTTCCTCTTCTTTTTTCTACTAGCTTCTGCTTTTTCTGCTTACCCCTACTTACTTTTACTTTCCCCTACATCGTCTTACTTCCTTCTGCTTCTTTCTGCTTACCCCTACATCCTCCCACTTCTTTCTGCTTACCCCTACTTCCTCCTGCTTTTTTCTGCTTACCCCTACTTCCCCTTAAATCCTCCTACTTAGTCCTACTACCCCCTGCTTATTTCTGCTTACCCCCACTTCCTCCTGCTCCTTTCTGCGTATTCCTACTTCCTCCTTCTTATTTATGCTTACCTTTACTTCCTCCTAAATCATTTTACTTTGTCATACTT
>JAWQFJ010006347.1:0-2500 GCA_034096865.1 Theodoxus fluviatilis | reverse complement strand
GGTGTTGTGTCAAAGGTCATTTAGAGCTGATAAAATGCATGCATCGATCTCTCCCGAGGAAGAGTGTGGAGGACTGGTCCATTCCCACTTCCTCCTGGTTTAGCAAGAGCCAAACTGAGGATGGTGGGAGCGCCAGACCTCAGTCCAGGGGGCGCCTTTCCTTCACTGGGTGCAGGTGGGACGACCTGCCTGTGGGGCGTCACGCCATTCCTGGCACCGTAGCAGCGGAACACGGCCATGTCGATGTCTTTAAGACTCTGGTAGAGCTGGGGATGCCTGCAGATGTGAGGGACTCCAAGCAATGCACGCCAGTGATGTCGGCCTGCTCTGGCGGTCAGAAGGAGGCTGTCGCAATCCTCGTCACTTCTCACAAAGCCGATGTCACCGCAGCAGACAGCAGAGGTGCCACACCACTGCACAAGCTGGCTGAAGGCAGCCATGATGACATTGCATGCGCGTTGGTCAAGGAACGCATGGATGATCGTGTGCTGAATGAATGCATAGATAAGGTGAATGCTGAACTGCAAACTCCTCTCATGCTGGCATGCAGACATGCCCCAAAGCTTGCAATGCTGCTTTTGGACAAAGGGGCAGAAACTGGAAAAATAGATTTGAAAGGCAAGTCATGTCTTCACTATGCAGCAGAGGCAGATGAGCCAGGTCCTATGCAGAAGCTGCTAGATTTGAAAACCATAGATGTGAATCAGGTGTCGCATACTGGCTGGAGTCCATTGCACTTTGCTTGCTCCAGACCGAAAAGTCTCAAGGCAGTCCAGGCTCTCCTCAGACATGGAGCTCAGGCCAAGCCTCCAGATAAAAGCAGCACAGAAACGCCACTTCATGTTGCTGTGAGGAAAGGCAGTCTGAAAACAGTTCAGGCCTTGGTGGAGAGCAGTAGTGACGTGATTGCTGCATGTGAAAGTGTCAACACAACCAGTCCTTTTCTGCTTGCATGCAAAAATGGTAACAAAGACGTAGTGCAATATTTGCATCAGAACAAAGCAAATGTCTCAAAAAGGGATAAAAATGACACCTCAGCCCTCCACTTTGCTGCCATGAGTGGCAATGTTGACACTGTGCAGTATGTGATGGATGTCAGTACACTGCAAGTGAATGTGAGAAACAAGTTTGGAATGACTCCCTTGTTGATAGCTTGTGAGAGTGGCAAAGTGGAAGTAGTGAAGCACCTGAGAGAGAGGAATGCAGACTTGTCAGTTGTAGATGTAAATGGGAACACAGCCCTCCACTGGGCTGCCTGGAGTGGCAATGTTGAAACTGTGCAGTGTGTGATGGATGACATTGGTCTGAATGTAAATGTGAGAAACAAGTATGCAAAAACTCCCTTGTTGCTAGCATGTGAGAGTGGCAAAGTGGAAGTAGTGAAGCACCTGAGAGAGAGGAATGCAGACTTGTCAGTTGTAGATGTACATGGCAACACAGCCCTCCACTGGGCTGCCTGGAGTGGCAATGTTGAAACTGTGCAGTGTGTGATGGATGACATTGGTCTGAATGTAAATGTGAGAAACAAGTATGCAAAAACTCCCTTGTTGCTAGCTTGTGAGAGTGGCAAAGTGGAAGTAGTGAAGCACCTGAGAGAGAGGAATGCAGACTTGTCAGTTGTAGATGAAGATGGAAACACAGCCCTCCACTTGGCTGCCATGAGTGGCAATGTTGACACTGTGCAGTGTGTGATGGATGACATTGGTCTGAATGTAAATGTGAGAAACAAGTCTGGAATGACTCCCTTGTTGAGAGCATGTAGGAGTGGCAAAGTGGAAGTAGTGAAGCACCTGAGAGAGAGGAATGCAGACTTGTCAGTTGTAGATGTAAATGGCGACACAGCCCTCCACTTGGCTGCCTGGAGTGGCAATGTTGAAACTGTGCAGTGTGTGATGGATGACATTGGTCTGAATGTAAATGTGAGAAACAAGTCTGGAATGACTCCCTTGTTGAGAGCATGTCAGAGTGGCAAAGTGGAAGTAGTGAAGCACCTGAGAGAGAGGAATGCAGACTTGTCAGTTGTAGATGAAGATGGAAACACAGCCCTCCACTGGGCTGCCTGGAGTGGCAATGTTGAAACTGTGCAGTGTGTGATGGATGACATTGGTCTGAATGTAAATGTGAGAAACAAGTCTGGAATGACTCCCTTGTTGAGAGCATGTGAGAGTGGCAAAGTGGAAGTAGTGAAGCACCTGAGAGAGAGGAATGCAGACTTGTCAGTTGTAGATGTAGATGGAAACACAGCCCTCCACTGGGCTGCCTGGAGTGGCAATGTTGACACTGTGCAGTGTGTGATGGATGACATTGGTCTGAATGTAAATGTGAGAAACAAGTCTGGAATGACTCCCTTGTTGACAGCATGTGAGAGTGGCGAAGTGGAAGTAGTGAAGCACCTGAGAGAGAGGAATGCAGACTTGTCAGTTGTAGATGAAGATGGAAACACAGCCCTCCACTGGGCTGCCTGGAGTGGCAATGTTGACACTGTGCAGTGTGTGATGGA
>JAWQFJ010006346.1:0-15021 GCA_034096865.1 Theodoxus fluviatilis | reverse complement strand
CCTCTGCACCTTCAAACAGAGTAACCCGTTGTTCTTGACCTGTGAACTGATCTGGTTGCACCAGTGCCCTCTTAACTCCAGCACAAGTAGCACCAGTATCACGAAGAATCTTCGCTGGTTTGCCGTTGACTGAACCCTGAACAACTGGTAAGATAGATCCTGAAGCTGACAAAAGACTCAGCGCTGAAGATCCAAACTGACCCGAGTTTGACTGACCTCTCAACTGACCTTGAGGTGACCACCCAGTGCTCTTTCTGGACCAGCAATCCTTCGCCTTGTGTCCTTTCTGTTTTCAGTTATGACATTCACCTGAGAAAGGGACGTAATGTTTCTTGTCAGGAACATTTTGATTTGATTTTTGTGGCTGTCTTGAGTTTTCCTGCCTCCCTTGCTGACCCGTGAGAAATCCCCTGCCCTCACCATGACCTCTATGAAAACCCCGATTTTGGGAAAACCCTCTCAAGTTGAATGACTCCTTGTGCCTATCTCCTACGCCAACACTACCCAGGACAGTTGTCTCTGGCGTTCTAGCCAGGTTTTTGTCTGGATGAGCCATTCTGTACCGATCCGAAGCCTCAACCAGGTCCTTTAGCTTCGCAGTTGATACGTCTAAGCGTTCTCCCAGTGATGTGGCCAGGTCCTTCGAAACACTGTTCAGGAACTGTTCACACAGCATTCTCTCACAAACAGCATCAAAGGTTTTCTGAGTTTCCGACAGGTCTAACCAACGATCAAGCAAATGCCTCAGCTTGATCTCAAATGCACTGAAGCCTTCCTCACTCACTGGTCTAGCAGCTCGGAACCGTTCTCTAAAACCTTCAGCAGTACATCGAAACTTTATGAGCAGGTTCTTCTTCAAGGTCTCGTAGTCCAGAGCACCCGAAGCAGCCAAACAATGGTATGTAGACAACGCAGACCCCTCTAGCAATGTTGCCACACACGCTGCCCACTGCGACTGAACCCAACCAGCTGCCCTAGCGTGATTCTCAAATCTGAAGGGAAACGCATCAATGTCATCTTTTCCCTCCTTGAAGAGTGGTAATTTGGGAAGTGTAGGTTTGTAGCTAGACTTTGCATGCTCCTGATAGTTTGGGTTTGCTTTTAACTTTTCTTGCAGTTCCCATTTTGCATGCTCCAATTTCTTTTCCTCTAAAGCCATTCTTTCTTCCATTTGCTTCCCTTCCATCTCCAATCTTGATTGTCTCTCTTTTGTTTGTTCTCGACGCAGCAACTCTTTCTCAACATGACCAGAAACAAGGTCTGCTAATCTATCGCCCCGCATCTTAATTTTCTCTGCTATCTGTGAGTAAAACTCGAACAGCTGCGCCTCATCCATCTCCTCAGTCTTCATCCTAGAACCCTCCTTGCTATCTTCCTCCGACATGGTAGAGATTATCAACAAGGACAAACCTAGAGATAATGATCAGGACGGGATGGCGGACATTCAAATACACAACTGTCACAACAACACGAACTCACATTGAACAATTACTCAGCCCTCGAGGCAAAACTTGACCAAAAATTTCGCAACCTCAAAACTCCGACATCAAAAGTAAGCATGAAATAGTCGGGGTCACCAGATGTCACAGCTTTTGAACGCTGGAGAAAATCGGTGTCACCAATATGTTAGAGCCTAGTCTTTGGGGTCACCAGATGTCACAACCAGTCTTGGGGTTGCTTGATGTTACAACCGTTATATTTCTCTCTCAGATTCAGACAAAGAAAAATAAACAGTTGTTAACAATTTAATTATTTAATTATACAAAACATGAATCTTTGTAGTTCAATTAATCTCTGGCGATTTCAATCGCCCTACCAAAAACAGACAAATCTCTGGCGACTTCAATCGCCCTACCAAACAGACAAAATCTCTGGCGACTTCAATCGCCCTACCAAAAACAGACAATTCTCTGGCGATTTCAATCGCACTACCAAAACAGACACGGCCGGACAAGACGAACACACAAACACACACAAAAACCCACAGGGGATAGCGTCTCTCTCTCTCTCTCTCTCTCTCTCTCTCTCTCCCGGTGTACTCCAAGTTCAGAACAGTACAATAAGAATAAAATGAAACGTCTTCACCTTGGTGGTGAGATCCTGCAGAGGATCTTCAGCTGTATCCTTGCTCGTGTCAACACTCAACGTTTCATTGTCCATCTTGCCAATCCACTCCGTCGTCAGTATTTCTGCTTCCTCTCCTCCCGATGCAGTCGTCGTTCTCTGATGAGCCGACGGTGCCGCCAGCGTCCTCCTCCTCTTCTCCTCCTTCTTCTTCTCTTCTTCTTCAATCGTCTTCTTCTTCACGGATACAGGCGTCGGTATGGTAGCCTGACGGTGCTGCTATCCTTCTTCGTCCTCTTCTTCTGCAATCTCTTTTTCTCTTCTTCTTCAACCGTCTTCTTCTTCGTCCTCTTCTTCTGCAATCTCTTTTTCTCTTCTTCTTCTTCAACCGTCTTCTTCAATAGTCTTCTTCTTCACGGATACAGGCGTCGGTATGGTAGCCTGACGGTACTGCTATCCTTCTTCGTCCTCTTCTTCTGCTTCCTCTTTTTCTCTTCTTCTTCTTCAACCATCTTCTTCAATCGTCTTCTTCTTCTCGGATACAGGCGTCGGTATGGTAGCCTGACGGTGCTGCTATCCTTCTTCGTCCTCTTCTTCTGCTTCCTCTTCATCAATCGTCTTCTCCTCTTCTTCTTAGTCAATCATCTTCTTCTTCTTCTTCATCTTTCTTGGCCTCTGGTCCAACGTCCTCGGCTTCCTCGAACCTTTCAATCTCTCCCTCCACTCGATCAGTAGTGACGTTTTTTTCTAAAGCAACCTGCGTTGACGTCATTCCCTCTCCAAAACATGACGTTGTCCCAAACCTTTAGAATTCATTGCCGAAAGGCGCAAAAATCCAAGTACATAACAAAAATGCAGAATACCATAGATTACACAAGTATTCACGTACAGAATTTCATCCAAATTAAATACCATGGATTTCTGTACGTGACAAGTACCTTAGATCAATTCCAACCAACGTTAGACACTCTACAGACCTGTCTTTCTGATGTTAAGTCATGAATGTCACACAACAAACTCCACCTGAACGATTCCAAAACCGAATGCCTTCTTGTCAAGTCTCAGAGACTAGTGACGCCTTCTTCCCTCCCGTCTTCTGTCAGGGTTGGAGACGTTGAAGTCGCCTTTGTTTCATCAGTCAAAAACCTTGGTGTCGCCCTCGACTCTCATCTCTCTCTTTCCGACTTTGTCCAAAACACTTGCAAATCCGCATACATACAACTCAGACAGATAAGCGCAATCAGACACCTTCTCACTACTCAAGCTACTACTATCCTAGTCTATGCTCTCATCCTCAGTCGCCTGGATTATTGCAACGGCCTTCTTGCCGGCTGTCCCGCATATCTCACCGATAAACTTCAAAGAGTGCAATATGCTGCAGCTCGACTCATCTGTAAGTCAAAAAAGTCAGATCATCTCACTCCTCTCTTCCGCTCTCTCCACTGGTTGCCCATTCGTGCTAGAGTCCAATACAAGATTGCCTGTCTTTGCTACCATTACTCCGCTGAATCCCTTCCTCAATATCTCTCTAAACCCACGCGCACCTACACACCCGCTAGACAGCTACGCTCTTCCGCACACACAAGAATCCTCAGCTTCCCGGAGGACCCTCCAGTTAAGACAAAATTTGGTGAACGCTCTTTCTTTTATCAGGCTCACTCTATCTGGAATGACCTCCCAGCCTCTGTTCGGCACTGTACATCTCCCCCGACCTTTCGCTCTCTTCTCAAAACTCACCTCTTCTTGAAATCGTTCCCGAATCCTGTCTAAGTTTCTTCATCTTCCTCCCCTCACTGTTCTCTTTGTACTAGCTTGCCTAGGCCCCCTACCACCCCCCTGTCTCTCCTCCTCCTCTCCCCAGTTTCACGATAAAGCGATGACGCTGTACATCAGTTTGTCGAATGTCTGGGGCGGGTTTCAAAATGCGAAGATCTCGGTAGATCTACGTAGATCTCGCCGAATGGGCAGTTTCATTCTTTGCTTGCTAGCGAGCCAATCGAAGACGAGCGTAGATTGAGCGAGGCAGCTTGAGAGGTGCCTAGCTTTTAAGATTCGAGACAAAAGTTCGGCGTGGATGCGTTGACCTGCATTCGATGTGTAAACTGTAGGAGGTTTCACGATCTGTTAATGCATTCAACAGACACCTTTGATAAATTAATGCTGTGCATGGCTTATATTTTCTTTGGATGGGTTGCTAGTATCTCGAAATAGAGCGTTTTCTGAATGAACCGGCAACACGTCGGCCATTGAAATGTGGCTAGTTCACCTCTTGTCGTGACGTCTACGCATGCGCATTACTTCGTCACGTTGGGTAGTTTCTTTTTTAGCTAGCTCTTACTGCGAAGCAAGATCTTGCGACCAAGATCGACTACCTATTTTGAAACCCGCCCCAGAAGTGAATGTCTAACTCTATGTTATTAAGATTATTAAGTTACCTTTGAGGTGACTGATTGTTATTGTATATTGTAATGGTTGTGTATGTATGCGCCTTGAGCATGTCTTAACTCATGATAAGGCGCTATATAAATCCACACATTATTATTATTATTATTATTATTATTATTATTATTATTATTATTATTATATCAGTCTCGGGAGTCACAAATCCTTTCACGAAATATGTTGGCTTTACTTCCTTCCGCTCTAGATTCTCTGCAGAAATGATCACGATGAACAGATACTGGAACATGGCCCTACCGAAGTTTTTGCAGAGCTCCGCAATGGCTTGCTTCACTTCTGTCGTAGGTCTCCCAGGCCCCATCACCAGACAAATGGCGTGCAGCTCACATTTCTCGGTAGTGATGTAGTCATCAATGACTTTTGCTGCGTCGAATCCATTTGTGGCACAAACGCCAGGGCTGTCAATGACTGTTATCTGCATGCCATCCCGTGTCGCGGTGGCTTGCTTGCAAGCTTTGGTTACAGATTCGCCGACGTTGTCTTCGAATTCCTGTCTTCCAAGAAGAGAGTTTCCAGTTGAGCTTTTCCCAACTCCGGTTTTGCCCACCAGAAGAATATTCAGCGCAGGTTGACTCTGGGCCGCCATCGCAGGAGCCCTCGTGGAAGCGAATTATTGTGCTCGCGAATCACGGCCACCTTGCCTTAGGACTAGTTCGTTCTTATCGACGGGAACAGACTTCGAAACTGATAAGTTAATTTATGATCGGTTGGCGAGCCATAGTTATTAATCTATGGTGAAGATTGAATTGAATTATTGTTGTTATATGAATCCGAAGTACTAACCTCTAGTTGTCCATATTTATCGTTCCCAGGAGAAATCAAAATGATTTGATTTTGACCATTGACCTCACCGTCTTTCTATCGTGTTCGATCGTGGATGGAATGACTACATGAAATAGTGTTACAAGTTTGGCTGTGTGTGTGTGTGTGTGTGTGTGTGTGTGTGTGTGTGTGTCATTTTCCCCAGACCTTTATTCTGAAACAAGCAAAGTCCAACCTGTAACAAAAGGAAATTGCAGACGATAAGTTCTGTACAGTTCTGGGAAGACGGCAAAGCACGAAGAGTGTGTCCAACAAAGCAAGGTGCAGCAATCAGTGCACGTGTTAAGGCTTGCGCAAGAAATATTCTAACAAACGAAACAACGGTTTTATTTTTAAGACATCCCCAGTGAATCGTTGCTGTCTTCTGAATGAATGCGATGTCATGAAAAAGACAACAGATTTGAAAACGTGGGAAGGGAGAGAGAGAGAGAGAGAGAGAGAGAGAGAGAGAGAGAGAGAGAGAGAGAGAGAGAGAGAACTGAACTGAACTGAACAAATTTAATGTGTAGGCCACCGGCCTATTACATTGGGAACGCGGACCACGAAATTGAAACGCGAACAACTCGATCAAAGTCATCAAAACCGGCACCCAGTTTTGGAAAGCACGATTTGCACGTAGGACGAGTGTCTATCATCACCAAAGTAATTTTTTACGTGCGGACCGTCTAGACAGTTGTCTTGGCGGCGGCGTCCGGCGCTTCTCGGTCTTGTCTTTGTTTACACTCATCTTGCTGTTGAAGGCAGGCAAGTCTGGGGCAAGTGGAACAGGAGCAGCTGCTGCATCACCGGCTGATGACACAAAGTGGGTTTTCTCACAATCATAGAGGCGATCAGCAGATGTAGCTTGGTTGGTGTCGCTGGTATTCAGAGCTGTGTGCACTCCTTTCACCTCCTCCCGCAGTGAATTCTCCACCATCTCCATGCGGTGAGTGAGGGCCTCCCCCAGTCTATTCATCGTGAGTCGAAGGGCAGCGTTAAATTCTTCACTTGAAACCACTTTTCCCGAAGGTGGTGACAAACTGGGGCTGGAAGAAGCTGATGATCGTACAGGAGGCTCGACTGGCATTGCGGCAGATTCCGTTTCAGAGTGAACACATGCGCCTGACGGGTCAAAGGTCACAAGTGAGGCGGCGCAAGAATTTCGTGCAGCATCGGCATCAGAGGTTGTAGATGTTGCAACAACATTTTTGTTTAAATTTTCGCGCAAAAGAGTGTCGGCCGCTCTATGCTCACCTATCACTCTGTGTTGCCGAGCCCGTTGTTGGTCTCGTCGCCGCTGTGACGGTGTCTTCCTTTTCCACGCTCCTCTCTTAATATCGGAATCGAGAAATGGTCGGCCATCGTCCTCTCGAAACCGTAGCACAACCACGACACTCGAAGGCTCGCCTGTAACTTTCCACGAAGAAGGTTCATGCGTCGACAGCAAGGATGTCAGAATAGTCTCCAAGGTAACTGGTAGTCCAGCGACTGGCATAGTGGTAGAGGGTGTCCTAAACTAACGTGAGCAGAGCGGAGCCACAGCAAACACGTCTTAACCACGCGAGCACGAGCCGCCGAGTGGAGAGAGGGAGAGAGATAGGGAGCGAGAGAGAGAGAAAGAGAGAGAGAGAGACACAGAGAGAGAGACAGAGAGAGAGAGGGGGGGGGGGAAGGGAAGGGGAGAAGAGAGGGAGGGGAAAGGGAGGGGGAGGGAGAGGGAGAGGGGAGAAGGAGGGACGGGGGGAGAAGCAGGGAAGGAGAGGGAGAGAGGAAGGGAGTGGGGAGGGGGAGAGGAAGAGATGGAGTTAGGGGGAAGGAGGGAAGGGAGGGGGAGAGAGGGGAGGGAGAGGGGGAGGGAGAGGGGGAGAGAGAGGAAGATGGGGAGGGAGAGGAAGATGGGGAGGAGGAGGGGGTGAGGTAGGGAGGAAGAGGCAGAGGGAGGAAAAAGAGGGTGGGGGAGAGGGAGGGGGGAGGGAGAGGAGAGGGGTAAGCGAGACGGGTAAGGGAGACGGGTAAGGGGAGGGGAGGGAGGGAGAGGAGAGAGAGGGAGAGAGAGAGAGGAGAGAGAGAGAGAGACGAACTCTCTCTCTCTCTCTCTCTCTCTCTCTCTCTCTCTCTCTCTCTCTCTCTCTCTCTCTCTCTCCTCCCTCCCTCTCTCTCTCCCTCTCTCTCCCTCTCTCTCTCTCCCTCTCTCTCTCCCCCTCTCGCTCCCTCTCTCCCTCTCTCTCTCTCTCCCTCTCCCTCTCTCTCCCTCTCTCTCTCTCTCTCTCTCTCTCTCTCTCTCTCTCTCTCTCTCTCTCTCTCTCCCTCTCTCTCTCTCCCTCCCTCCCCTCCCCTTACCCGTCTCCCTTACCCGTCTCTCTTACCCCTCTCCCTCTCCCTCCCCCTCCCTCTCCCCCACCCTCTTTTTCCTCCCTCTGCCCCTTCCTCCCTACCTCACCCCCTCCCTCCCCATCTTCCTCTCCCTCCCCATCTTCCCTCTCTCTCCCCCTCTCCCTCCCCCTCTTCCTCCCCTCTCTCCCCCTCCCTTCCCTCCTTCCCCCTAACTCCATCTCTTCCTCTCCCCCTCCCCACTCCCTTCCTCTCTCCCTCTCCTTCCCTCTCCCCCCGTCCCTCCTTCTCCCCTCCCCCTCTCCCTCCCTCCTCCCTTTCCCCTCCTCTCTCTCCCCTTCCCTTCCCCCCCCCCCTCTCTCTCTCTGTCTCTCTCTCTGTGTCTCTCTCTCTCTCTTTCTCTCTCTCTCGCTCCCTATCTCTCTCCCTCTCTCCACTCGGCGGCTCGTGCTCGCGTGGTTAAGACGTGTTTGCTGTGGCTCCGCTCTGCCCACGTTAGTTTAGGACACCCTCTACCACTATGCCAGTCGCTGGACTACCAGTTACCTTGGAGACTATTCTGACATCCTTGCTGTCGACGCATGAACCTTCTTCGTGGAAAGTTACAGGCGAGCCTTCGAGTGTCGTGGTTGTGCTACGGTTTCGAGAGGACGATGGCCGACCATTTCTCGATTCCGATATTAAGAGAGGAGCGTGGAAAAGGAAGACACCGTCACAGCGGCGACGAGACCAACAACGGGCTCGGCAACACAGAGTGATAGGTGAGCATAGAGCGGCCGACACTCTTTTGCGCGAAAATTTAAACAAAAATGTTGTTGCAACATCTACAACCTCTGATGCCGATGCTGCACGAAATTCTTGCGCCGCCTCACTTGTGACCTTTGACCCGTCAGGCGCATGTGTTCACTCTGAAACGGAATCTGCCGCAATGCCAGTCGAGCCTCCTGTACGATCATCAGCTTCTTCCAGCCCCAGTTTGTCACCACCTTCGGGAAAAGTGGTTTCAAGTGAAGAATTTAACGCTGCCCTTCGACTCACGATGAATAGACTGGGGGAGGCCCTCACTCACCGGATGGAGATGGTGGAGAATTCACTGCGGGAGGAGGTGAAAGGAGTGCACACAGCTCTGAATACCAGCGACACCAACCAAGCTACATCTGCTGATCGCCTCTATGATTGTGAGAAAACCCACTTTGTGTCATCAGCCGGTGATGCAGCAGCTGCTCCTGTTCCACTTGCCCCAGACTTGCCTGCCTTCAACAGCAAGATGAGTGTAAACAAAGACAAGACCGAGAAGCGCCGGACGCCGCCGCCAAGACAACTGTCTAGACGGTCCGCACGTAAAAAATTACTTTGGTGATGATAGACACTCGTCCTACGTGCAAATCGTGCTTTCCAAAACTGGGTGCCGGTTTTGATGACTTTGATCGAGTTGTTCGCGTTTCAATTTCGTGGTCCGCGTTCCCAATGTAATAGGCCGGTGGCCTACACATTAAATTTGTTCAGTTCAGTTCAGTTCTCTCTCTCTCTCTCTCTCTCTCTCTCTCTCTCTCTCTCTCTCTCTCTCTCTCTCTCTCCCTTCCCACGTTTTCAAATCTGTTGTCTTTTTCATGACATCGCATTCATTCAGAAGACAGCAACGATTCACTTGGGATGTCTTAACAATAAAACCGTTGTTTCGTTTGTTAGAAGATTTCTTGCGCAAGCCTTAACACGTGCGCTGAATGCTGCACCTTGCTTTGTTGGACACACTCTTCGTGCTTTGCCGAGTCTTCCCAGAACTGTACAGAACTTATCGTCTGCAATTTCCTTTTGTTACAGGTTGGACTTTGCTTGTTTCAGAATAAAGGTCTGGGGAAAATGACACACACACACACACACACACACACACACACACACACACAGCCAAACTTGTAACACTATTTCATGTAGTCATTCCATCCACGATCGAACACGATAGAAAGACGGTGAGGTCAATGGTCAAAATCAAATCATTTTGATTTCTCCTGGGAACGATAAATATGGACAACTAGAGGTTAGTACTTCGGATTCATATAACAACAATAATTCAATTCAATCTTCACCATAGATTAATAACTATGGCTCGCCAACCGATCATAAATTAACTTATCAGTTTCGAAGTCTGTTCCCGTCGATAAGAACGAACTAGTCCTAAGGCAAGGTGGCCGTGATTCGCGAGCACAATAATTCGCTTCCACGAGGGCTCCTGCGATGGCGGCCCAGAGTCAACCTGCGCTGAATATTCTTCTGGTGGGCAAAACCGGAGTTGGGAAAAGCTCAACTGGAAACTCTCTTCTTGGAAGACAGGAATTCAAAGACAACGTCGGCGAATCTGTAACCAAAGCTCTGCAAGCAAGCCACCGCGACGCGGGATGGCGTGCAGATAACAGTCATTGACAGCCCTGGCGTTTGTGCCACAAATGGATTCGACGCAGCAAAAGTCATTGATGACTACATCACTACCGAGAAATGTGAGCTGCACGCCATTTGTCTGGTGATGGGGCCTGGGAGACCTACGACAGAAGTGAAGCAAGCCATTGCGGAGCTCTGCAAAAACTTCGGTAGGGCCATGTTCCAGTATCTGTTCATCGTGATCATTTCTGCAGAGAATCTAGAGCGGAAGGAAGTAAAGCCAACATATTTCGTGAAAGGATTTGTGACTCCCGAGACTGATATAATAATAATAATAATAATAATAATAATAATAATAATAATAATAATAATGTGTGGATTTATATAGCGCCTTATCATGAGTTAAGACATGCTCAAGGCGCATACATACACAACCATTACAATATACAATAACAATCAGTCACCTCAAAGGTAACTTAATAATCTTAATAACATAGAGTTAGACATTCACTTCTGGGGCGGGTTTCAAAATAGGTAGTCGATCTTGGTCGCAAGATCTTGCTTCGCAGTAAGAGCTAGCTAAAAAAGAAACTACCCAACGTGACGAAGTAATGCGCATGCGTAGACGTCACGACAAGAGGTGAACTAGCCACATTTCAATGGCCGACGTGTTGCCGGTTCATTCAGAAAACGCTCTATTTCGAGATACTAGCAACCCATCCAAAGAAAATATAAGCCATGCACAGCATTAATTTATCAAAGGTGTCTGTTGAATGCATTAACAGATCGTGAAACCTCCTACAGTTTACACATCGAATGCAGGTCAACGCATCCACGCCGAACTTTTGTCTCGAATCTTAAAAGCTAGGCACCTCTCAAGCTGCCTCGCTCAATCTACGCTCGTCTTCGATTGGCTCGCTAGCAAGCAAAGAATGAAACTGCCCATTCGGCGAGATCTACGTAGATCTACCGAGATCTTCGCATTTTGAAACCCGCCCCAGACATTCGACAAACTGATGTACAGCGTCATCGCTTTATCGTGAAACTGGGGAGAGGGGGAGGAGAGACAGGGGGGTGGTAGGGGGCCTAGGCAAGCTAGTACAAAGAGAACAGTGAGGGGAGGAAGATGAAGAAACTTAGACAGGATTCGGGAACGATTTCAAGAAGAGGTGAGTTTTGAGAAGAGAGCGAAAGGTCGGGGGAGATGTACAGTGCCGAACAGAGGCTGGGAGGTCATTCCAGATAGAGTGAGCCTGATAAAAGAAAGAGCGTTCACCAAATTTTGTCTTAACTGGAGGGTCCTCCGGGAAGCTGAGGATTCTTGTGTGTGCGGAAGAGCGTAGCTGTCTAGCGGGTGTGTAGGTGCGCGTGGGTTTAGAGAGATATTGAGGAAGGGATTCAGCGGAGTAATGGTAGCAAAGACAGGCAATCTTGTATTGGACTCTAGCACGAATGGGCAACCAGTGGAGAGAGCGGAAGAGAGGAGTGAGATGATCTGACTTTTTTGACTTACAGATGAGTCGAGCTGCAGCATATTGCACTCTTTGAAGTTTATCGGTGAGATATGCGGGACAGCCGGCAAGAAGGCCGTTGCAATAATCCAGGCGACTGAGGATGAGAGCATAGACTAGGATAGTAGTAGCTTGAGTAGTGAGAAGGTGTCTGATTGCGCTTATCTGTCTGAGTTGTATGTATGCGGATTTGCAAGTGTTTTGGACAAAGTCGGAAAGAGAGAGATGAGAGTCGAGGGCGACACCAAGGTTTTTGACTGATGAAACAAAGGCGACTTCAACGTCTCCAACCCTGACAGAAGACGGGAGGGAAGAAGGCGTCACTAGTCTCTGAGACTTGACAAGAAGGCATTCGGTTTTGGAATCGTTCAGGTGGAGTTTGTTGTGTGACATTCATGACTTAACATCAGAAAGACAGGTCTGTAGAGTGTCTAACGTTGGTTGGAATTGATCTAAGGTACTTGTCACGTACAGAAATCCATGGTATTTAATTTGGATGAAATTCTGTACGTGAATACTTGTGTAATCTATGGTATTCTGCATTTTTGTTATGTACTTGGATTTTTGCGCCTTTCGGCAATGAATTCTAAAGGTTTGGGACAACGTCATGTTTTGGAGAGGGAATGACGTCAACGCAGGTTGCTTTAGAAAAAAACGTCACTACTGATCGAGTGGAGGGAGAGATTGAAAGGTTCGAGGAAGCCGAGGACGTTGGACCAGAGGCCAAGAAAGATGAAGAAGAAGAAGAAGATGATTGACTAAGAAGAAGAGGAGAAGACGATTGATGAAGAGGAAGCAGAAGAAGAGGACGAAGAAGGATAGCAGCACCGTCAGGCTACCATACCGACGCCTGTATCCGAGAAGAAGAAGACGATTGAAGAAGACGGTTGAAGAAGAAGAAGAGAAAAAGAGGAAGCAGAAGAAGAGGACGAAGAAGGATAGCAGTACCGTCAGGCTACCATACCGACGCCTGTATCCGTGAAGAAGAAGACTATTGAAGAAGACGGTTGAAGAAGAAGAAGAGAAAAAGAGATTGCAGAAGAAGAGGACGAAGAAGAAGACGGTTGAAGAAGAAGAGAAAAAGAGATTGCAGAAGAAGAGGACGAAGAAGGATAGCAGCACCGTCAGGCTACCATACCGACGCCTGTATCCGTGAAGAAGAAGACGATTGAAGAAGAAGAGAAGAAGAAGGAGGAGAAGAGGAGGAGGACGCTGGCGGCACCGTCGGCTCATCAGAGAACGACGACTGCATCGGGAGGAGGGGAAGCAGAAATACTGACGACGGAGTGGATTGGCAAGATGGACAATGAAACGTTGAGTGTTGACACGAGCAAGGATACAGCTGAAGATCCTCTGCAGGATCTCACCACCAAGGTGAAGACGTTTCATTTTATTCTTAATGTACTGTTCTGAACTTGGAGTACACCGGAGAGAGAGAGAGAGAGAGAGAGAGAGAGAGACGCTATCCCCTGTGGGTTTTTGTGTGTGTTTGTGTGTTCGTCTTGTCCGGCCGTGTCTGTTTTGGTAGTGCGACTGAAATCGCCAGAGAATTGTCTGTTTTTGGTAGGGCGATTGAAGTCGCCAGAGATTTTGTCTGTTTGGTAGGGCGGTTGAAGTCGCCAGAGATTTGTCTGTTTTTGGTAGGGCGATTGAAATCGCCAGAGATTAATTGAACTACAAAGATTCATGTTTTGTATAATTAAATAATTAAATTGTTAACAACTGTTTATTTTTCTTTGTCTGAATCTGAGAGAGAAATATAACGGTTGTAACATCAAGCAACCCCAAGACTGGTTGTGACATCTGGTGACCCCAAAGACTAGGCTCTAACATATTGGTGACACCGATTTTCTCCAGCGTTCAAAAGCTGTGACATCTGGTGACCCCGACTATTTCATGCTTACTTTTGATGTCGGAGTTTTGAGGTTGCGAAATTTTTGGTCAAGTTTTGCCTCGAGGGCTGAATAATTGTTCAATGTGAGTTCGTGTTGTTGTGACAGTTGTGTATTTGAATGTCCGCCATCCCGTCCTGATCATTATCTCTAGGTTTGTCCTTGTTGATAATCTCTACCATGTCGGAGGAAGATAGCAAGGAGGGTTCTAGGATGAAGACTGAGGAGATGGATGAGGCGCAGCTGTTCGAGTTTTACTCACAGATAGCAGAGAAAATTAAGATGCGGGGCGATAGATTAGCAGACCTTGTTTCTGGTCATGTTGAGAAAGAGTTGCTGCGTCGAGAACAAACAAAAGAGAGACAATCAAGATTGGAGATGGAAGGGAAGCAAATGGAAGAAAGAATGGCTTTAGAGGAAAAGAAATTGGAGCATGCAAAATGGGAACTGCAAGAAAAGTTAAAAGCAAACCCAAACTATCAGGAGCATGCAAAGTCTAGCTACAAACCTACACTTCCCAAATTACCACTCTTCAAGGAGGGAAAAGATGACATTGATGCGTTTCCCTTCAGATTTGAGAATCACGCTAGGGCAGCTGGTTGGGTTCAGTCGCAGTGGGCAGCGTGTGTGGCAACATTGCTAGAGGGGTCTGCGTTGTCTACATACCATTGTTTGGCTGCTTCGGGTGCTCTGGACTACGAGACCTTGAAGAAGAACCTGCTCATAAAGTTTCGATGTACTGCTGAAGGTTTTAGAGAACGGTTCCGAGCTGCTAGACCAGTGAGTGAGGAAGGCTTCAGTGCATTTGAGATCAAGCTGAGGCATTTGCTTGATCGTTGGTTAGACCTGTCGGAAACTCAGAAAACCTTTGATGCTGTTTGTGAGAGAATGCTGTGTGAACAGTTCCTGAACAGTGTTTCGAAGGACCTGGCCACATCACTGGGAGAACGCTTAGACGTATCAACTGCGAAGCTAAAGGACCTGGTTGAGGCTTCGGATCGGTACAGAATGGCTCATCCAGACAAAAACCTGGCTAGAACGCCAGAGACAACTGTCCTGGGTAGTGTTGGCGTAGGAGATAGGCACAAGGAGTCATTCAACTTGAGAGGGTTTTCCCAAAATCGGGGTTTTCATAGAGGTCATGGTGAGGGCAGGGGATTTCCCACGGGTCAGCAAGGGAGGCAGGAAAACTCAAGACAGCCACAAAAATCAAATCAAAATGTTCCTGACAAGAAACATTACGTCCCTTTCTCAGGTGAATGTCATAACTGCAAACAGAAAGGACACAAGGCGAAGGATTGCTGGTCCAGAAAGAGCACTGGGTGGTCACCTCAAGGTCAGTTGAGAGGTCAGTCAAACTCGGGTCAGTTTGGATCTTCAGCGCTGAGTCTTTTGTCAGCTTCAGGATCTATCTTACCAGTTGTTCAGGGTTCAGTCAACGGCAAACCAGCGAAGATTCTTCGTGATACTGGTGCTACTTGTGCTGGAGTTAAGAGGGCACTGGTGCAACCAGATCAGTTCACAGGTCAAGAACAACGGGTTACTCTGTTTGAAGGTGCAGAGGATGTTTTTCCGTTGGCTTCTGTTTG
>JAWQFJ010006343.1:2500-14045 GCA_034096865.1 Theodoxus fluviatilis | reverse complement strand
GATGGCATCTATCTTATGAAATGGATTCGTGCTCTCTCTGTCTCTCTCTGTGTCTCTCTCTGTCTATCTCTCTACCTGTCTATCTCTGTCTCTGTCTCTCTCTGTCTCTCTCTCTCTCTGTCTCTCTCTCTCTGTCTCTCTCTCTCTGTCTCTCTCTATCTCTGTCTCTCTGTGTGTCTCTCTCTGTCTCTCTCTATCTCTCTATCTTTATCTCTCTATCTCTATCTCTGTCTCTCTCTCTGTCTCTCTCTCTCTGTGTCTTTCTCTGTCTCTCTCTGTGTCTGTCTGTCTGTCTGTCTGTCTGTCTGTCTGTCTCTCTCTCTCTCTCTTTCCCTCCCCCCCCCCCCCCAATCCAAACGGAGGCAGCTTTGGTGCCATGTAGAATGAGTCCCCAGATTTTAGAGGAACCCAAACACTCATCATGGTAAAAGTGTGGAGTTGTACAGTTCCAATCCAAAAACTCTATCTGCTCAGAGCTCTCCAGTGAGATACATTTCCTCTCATACTTAACTCTCCAGTCGTGGCACAATCACCATAGTAGATGCAAAGTAGTGGGCATTGAAACTCCATTTAAATGCAGGCGGAGAACGTGCAGTGCTGAGACTGACGGAAAGTCTGTTGCATAGGTCTACTGTTCAGATGCTGACAAAAACCCCAAGACTAAATTCAGTAGACATGAAAAAGTAATGTATATGTTCCAGGCTGATTTTGCAGACGAACGAATTTAATTCAGATGAAGATGCGCTCAACATTCTCTCTCTGGTTGGGCTTGATGTGTTCTGCTTTTTTGTGATGCCAATGTTCAGATGCACTATTCAGAATAAAGAACGTTAGTCAAAAGATGACTTAACTTGTTGAGTGCAATGTTGAATTTTCTTCATCACATCATCACCTCAACAGTGTTACGGATATGTGTAAGTTTTGGATTTTCATGGTGTATCTGGCGTGTGTCAAATGATTCGAACGTGATTTCTGTGCTGTTAGTGTTGTGCTCTGGCGTATTGTTCTGTTCTGAAGTTTCTAGAGTACTTTGAGGCGCATGTCGCTGGCTGTTTGATTTTGAAGTCTTTCTTCTGTCATCGAGGAGGTCAGTGCTTACAATTTGGAGGAGAATGACGTCACGGATGACATCAGAAGGAGAAGGAAGGGAGAGAGGAAAATGGTTTTTGGAGAGAAGTGGCGGAGGATACACCGAAGTTGAGGGGTCTCAACTGCAGGGTTGGACTGAATTGAACACCCTGGTCGAGTTCGATGTTGACTGGGACGGAAGATGGTATTTCTCGGAGTGATGGGCAGAACGCCCGTATGCATGTCGCTGTCCAATACCGTACTCAATAGTCCTGGAGCCAACGAATTAACGGCGCTTCGCCTGACAGCGACAAGTTGACAGAGGATATCATAAACGTCTTTGTGAAGAAAGGAACAGAGAAAAGAAGAAAGACGAATTGCTGGAAAAGAAGAAAGCAGCGCCTGATGGCATCGATGTTTACTTCGACAACGTGGGGAAGGAGTTCACCAGCAAGGTGTTTCCTCATAGGAAGCGGTTTGGCCGTGCTGCAATGTGCGTCTCCATCTCCGCCTACAACGGCAAAAAACTCTCCCTCTTCCGCCTTGCATGGACTTGTCTTCACCCTGAAGAACAGAACTCTTGGGTTAGTTGGGCTGGTTGACACCTGTGTTTTTTATCACGCATCTGTTTCTCTCATGTAGTAATTAAGTGTTGTTCATATTTAATTCCCTGATAATCTGTAATAATTGGGGTGTTTGCTTGTTGCGGGCAGACTGCAGTGGTTTGACCCCCCAGACGATAGTGAGCGAGAGGCCGTCCTGTATCAACAGCAAACACTTACCTCAACGTCTACAATGCGATTACGATCGGAAGATCATCGACACGCTTCAGGACTTGGACTCCAGACACTTACAGCGCTAGAGAAGCCGGGTGGAAGTTCGCAGAAAGCTTGTTGAGGGTAATGTTGTCATTGCTTTATCATGACTTAATTTGTGAGTTTTAGTGTTTCAGATAAAGCCTGTGAATATCTCAAGGAAAAGGTGGGTTTTATTTAGCGACTTGTCACTCCTGTCTGGGTCTCAAACCGCTTCATACTTTACCCCCTGATCACTGGGCTGCTTGATCAACCCTTCACTGGCACCTGACCACAAACACAGTGACAGTACACAGGTAAGACGCACACAGTCAGGCACCCACACCAACTCCTCTCCCTGGGGAGTATTCCAACATCGGTGCTGGCTCAAGGCCGCATTCAAGAGTTAATCGCACTACAGTAACCCATCGCTGCCCTCGCAGGCACCCATATTTACTCCTGGGTAGGGAGACGCAATGTGAGTAAAACATCTTGCTCAAGGATGCAACTTCAGAATCCGCACAGCTTGGAACACCCAACTCACTTTTCGCAAGCTACTGCAGATCAAGCGCACTTACCACTCGACTACAGTGTCACTCGAAACTTCCATGTCCCTCAACGCTTTCATTGCGAGTCTCACCACGTACTGTAACATGCGGAATACTTTTATATGTCTGGGATGCAACAAGAAATATCATCTGTCGGCTGCTCTTTCCAGAGAAAGAGAGAAGAGAGAGAGAGAGAGAGAGAGAGAGAGAGAGAGAGAGAGAGAGAGAGAGTTTGAGTTTGACACTTTATTCGTCAGGCCATCGGCCCATGAACGAAACAGTTTACAAATGCTAAACTCGACAAAAAGTCTAACAAAAACCACACTGTTAAACAAACAGGCTGCACAGCATCAACACCACCCCACCTTCAACACCCACCCACCTCCCGCCCCAAACTAATAAACAAAACAGCACATAAACAAGGGAAAGAAAAAACAAAAACAAAACAACAACAACAACAACTGCCATACAACATTATGTAGGTTTAATTCCATTACTTGCAGTCTAGCTCGGATCCCTTGACAATGGCACTACCACATGTCCTCGGGCGGATGGAACCATCAGTACGTGCTCCGTATACGGATCGATAATCAATCTCGAAATGACAGGACGAAATCATTGCCAACAATCTGCTCAGCCGAATTTCTAACCATTCTATGCAAGCCCTTAATCAGAGTAAATATCAACTAACAGAAACACACGAAAGGAAAACACAAGCTACGATCGTTGTCATCATTAGTTGCAAACAACATCATGGGTTTCAGAGTCTTTGATTGCTGTTGGAATAGCATCGTTAAGAAAGCAAACGAACGAGTACATCACGGTCCACAACAAATCTACAGCAAAAACAACTGGAATGCTCGAATGACATATTCATGAACAATTCCATTCTTACTGCGAAGCATCCGACAGTCAGTGTTCACTTAGTGCTCTTCTGGTGTTTCGGGTGGTCAGTTCTTGGATAACAATCCGCACAGTAGGCCTATGCTGCTCTTGAACAAGCAGAGCACGGTATTAGAGTAGTGAGGGGTTCGGCACAACCGTCACACCATGCACACATGTCTTGCGGTTGGTCGAGCCCTCTCTTGAGGTGCTGAATAACCTCGGAAGCGTTCATAGGAGCGACGTGCACGACCTTATCGTGGCCTCGTTGGTTACCTGGTGCGCTGGTTACCGGAGAGTCATCAGCACGGTTGTCAGGAGCATTCTCTGGGGACGATTGTTGAGCACGCGTTTCAGATATTGGCATACGTTTTACCACAACCTCATGTGTCGTTCCTGGAGTCGCAGGAAATGCATGAAATTCAGGGGCTGTGAAGGACACACTTGCGTGTCGGTCACTGACACACTGCATCTTCGAACGTTCCATCTTTGGAGAGGTAGGGGTTATCAGGTATTCAGGGGGAGACTGCACACTAAGCGATGACATGGAGAGGACCATTCTGAACACAGAGATGTAATACTATCTCTGACACAGGTTGGTCACGTGACTTCGAATCCACATTCCAATGATTCTACCAATCAAAATTCAACATGATCAGAAGACCATTGAGAGTAAAAAGAGGCGATTCTATTTCACTCCAATTATTTATCCCGATAGATAAACACAAATTTGGTGTTCTAATAAAACTAATCTATGAGATTTTCAGGAAATCATTTGAGAACTACTTTTAGCGCGAACGTGTCTATAAGGTTGTAAACTGCCTTAAGCACGTGCGATTGTGTATATACAGTAGTCGCCGCTTATTAAAAACACATTGGGACCGAACAAAAGTGTTTTTAATAAGCGGCGTTTTTATTAACCGGCACTTCCCGCTTCACCAAGCCGTTGCGTTTCTTCCACCTGTTAAACCACCCATTTGTAGCTTTGAATTCGGAGCGACCAAGCTGGGAAGCAATCTGTTCCGCCTTCTGACACAGGATTGGGCCGTTTACAGGTGTGTTGCGCGCTTGGATAGAGTCGAACCACCGCTTTAAGCCATCTTCTGTCTCTTTATCCTTCCCGCAGCGCCGACGCTTCCTTTGGCCTTGACTGGAGCCCTCTGCGATATCAGCCATAAGTTCATCTTCTTTTTTCAGTGTCTGGCACAGAAATGATGCCGACACACCCAAAATGTCAGCACCCTCCCTCAAACTTTTAGAATTTAGCTCTCGGTAGCGATCAAGCAAGTCCACTTTGTCTTTGGGTGTCATTTCTGTTCTTTTTCTTTTCTTTGGAGCTGAAGTTAAAGCCATTTTCTGATTCACTGCTTATCCAGCGAGACTAGACAGTGTTGAATTGACATCTGACGGTTTGCTGACAAGGTACGTGTAATCACTGTTCACACAAACGCTGAAGCGTCTTTAGTTGTCATCTAACGGTTTGCTGACAAGAATTCACAACCAGAGATCGACTCTGACCCTCCGAACTCGCTCAATGAAGTATAAATATTGCTGTTGTATTCAAAGTCCTTATAATTAGTAGAGTTCACAATATTACACTCTTGTGATTCGAATTTTACCGCACACAAGTTTTACATTCATGGGAAATCGATGTTTAGAAAATGAACTGACGGAAAAATGGCTGCCAGTATGGAGTGTATCACAACAAGCGGAGGAATACACTCACGATGTGATAAGGCATTCAGCGTGGCTGTTCAGAACGGTGGTATGCATGTTATGGAAGAATTTAGGCTATCACGTGACCAACCTGTTGCTGAGACTATATTCACTAGTCTCAGCCACGCTGAATGGGAGAGGACCTCTGCAGCTTCTTTCCCTTGCAAACTTCCATCACGTCTGCGACGGTATTCTTGGTGTCTCTGGAAATCTCTTGCTTTCTTCGACAGAGATTTCTTGATCTTGGCTCTGTAGTCACTGTGTGGACGCGCGCTGCACCCCTCTCTTGCGGATGGACTCATCCATTTCAAGGTAATAGTTGTACTACCTAATTCTGCACCAATATGCCAATATTTCAAATTATACGTTCTCGAAAGTTCGCTCACCGCATTTATGACGATGGTAGGCAGAATCTCATCAATCGTGGTGTTCCTGTACTCGGCCATTCCAACAGTACGGTTATCAAACGGGAGCTTAGAAAAAACACAACCTGCCTCGGCGGCGTCGTACTCAAGAGTGAGTGAGAGAGAGAGAGAGAGAGAGAGAGAGAGAGAGAGAGAGAGAGAGAGAGAGAGAGAGAGAGAGAGACAGAGACAGAGAGACAGAGACAGAGAGACAGACAGACAGACAGACAGAGGCAGAGACAGAGACAGAGAGAGAGAGAAGTTGGCAACCACTCTGTAAAATCTAGAGCCCAAAGCATGCTTAAAGAAACAAACAAACAACAACAACAACAAAACTCTTGCCACTGAATCTCTGCATTAATCTCCAAGATATGTTCATTCCTCCAGCTTTATCCCTCCAGGTTTACTGGAGGTCCTACAGACTTTTTCTGTCTGTGTGTCTGTCTCAAAAACTGCTGGACGGATTTCCTTGACATTTTGCACACTTACTGGAAGTTAGGTCCGATTGAATGTATCAAATTTTCAGAATCGAGGTTTGAAAAGAAAGTGATTTATTTAGGCCGTAAACTCGAACACCCCCCCCCCCCCCCCTCAAATGTCAGTTGACGGAATAGCGAAAATGCGTGGCCTAATGGCACTGAATCTATATATTAATACGCAAAAAGGTAAAACTTTGTGCAAGAACTCCTCCGAGCCCGTTTCGCCGATCGCTTTGCTTTTTGGCATCGGCCCAGAGGACGGTTGGGAAGGGGTCGTAGGGTATTTTTCGTGACCAAATTTGACTTTGAAGTGACTTTTTTTAACGTTTTTACGTTTTGGTGTTGCAAGGGACGGAACTCTGTCCCGACTCAAGTTTTGGCATGTGTGACGTCGAAGAATAACGTGACGTAATTTCGTAATTGTTTATCCCTCCAGCTTTTAGGCCCTCGCAAGTTTCAGTCGGCCTTCGTCCTATGATCGCATGGGTGGGTGGGGGAGAGGGAGATAGTGGGAGGGAATGGGGTGGGGGAGAGGGAGATGGGGGGAGAGGGAGATAGTGGGAGGGAATAGGGTGGGGGAGAGGGAGATGGTGGGAGGGGTGGGGGAGAGGGAGAGGGTGGGAGAGGGTGGGGCGAGGGGGAGAGGGAGATGGTGGGAGGGTTGGGTGGAGGAGAGGGAGATGGTGGGAGGGGATGGGTGGGGGAGAGGGAGATGGTGGAAGGGGGTGGGGTGGGGGAGAGGGAGATGGTGGAAGTGGTGGCTTGGGGGAGAGGAAGATGGCGGGAGGAGGTTGGGGAGAGAGAGATGGTGGGAGGGGATAGGGGGGGGGGGGGAGAGGGAACTGGTGGGAGGGGATGGGGTGAGGGGACGGAGATAGTGAGAGGGGATGGGGTGGAGGAGAGGGAGCTGGTGGGAGGGGAGGGGATGAGGTGGGGGAGAGGGAGATGGTGGGAAGGGATGGAGTGGGGGGGGGGGGGGGGGGGGGGGGGGAAATGGTGGGAGGGGATGGGGGGTGGGGAAGAGGGAGATGGTATGAGGGGGTGGGGTGGGGTGGGGGAGAAAGAGATGGTGGGAGGGGATGGGGTGGGTTCGAACCCGATCTTCTTCTTTTTAAAGTGTTTTTAATGCCAAAACCTGGAGGTTCAGCGCCAGCGGTTTTTATCTGTCTGTGTGTCTGTGTGTCTGTCAGTCCCGACTTAACGGCTGATATCTCAAAAACTACTGGACGGATTTCCTTGAAATTTTGCACACTTACTGAAAGGTAGGTCCGATTGAATGTATCAAATTGTCAGAATCGAGGTTTGAAAAGAAAGTGACTTTTTTACGTTTTGGTGTTGCAAAGAAGGCAAGGGACGGAACTCTGTCCGACTCAAGGGAAGTTTTGGCATGTGTGACGTGATCATTTGACGTCGAATAACGTGACGTAATTTCGAGGTGATTGAACATTGGTAAAGGAGAAAGAAGGATTTTTTTATCCTTCCAGGTTTTACTGGAGGTCCTCACAGCTTTATGGATTAGCTCACTCGGTAGCATGTCGAATATTTTTTTGTCACTGGGATATGCTTGGTTGTAGGGGATGCGCGTATGGGTTCCAATCCGCACAGAAGCTTCTTTAAAAAAAAATGTGGGTATGGTATGAGAGAGAGAGAGAGAGAGAGAGAGAGAGAGAGAGAGAGAGAGAGAGAGAGAGAGAGAGAGCGAGCCACCCCACCCGTTGTTATACACGTGAGAGGTTGCGGGTTCGAACCTTACTTTTTTTCCCCCCTCTTTTCTCGAGAGGTTCGAACCCGATCTTTTTTTTTGGCCAAAACCTGGAGGTTCAGCGCCAGCGGTTTTTATATTTATGTAAAAGGCAGATGGTCCTGCAGACCCATCACCATATATTGATACTCGCGTCATTCGGCAATAATTACGAAGTCCACATCACTGTCCTCCATTTCCCCACCGGATGACGATGAAGGAATATATGGCGTTCACATAGGCTGACTGGCAAACTTGTATCAGTGAAACGCCACAAATGAACGCTACAAAATTGCAGAACCACCAACGATTTTGGGAACACATATGACATTTTCAAGCAGCATGACCAGGATTTTAAATTCCAGGCAAATGTAGGTCATTGTCATCTGTGCCCGTCAGCGGTTCCAGTCACAGAGCCGTAAGTAGAGGAGTGTCTTCGGTCTGTACGAACTGCTGCCTTGAACGCTAAGGAGACCAAAGCTTGGGACAACTTTCTGGAGGAGGTGACGAGAGCTCAAGCGCGGCCTGATAGGAAAATAAACACATCAAGATGAAAAAAAGGTATGTTTGGATTTCATGGGAAGGCTTGTTGAAGCGTTAGAATATCACCGTTTGCTATTTTGCTATCTCTGGCGAAAGTAGTCCTACACAAATGCGGACATTGGTACTCATAAAACATGTTTGTCGGGAAGACGGGGCCGAAACACATCAAGGCTCTTCCTCTGAAGGGGCTCTTCCTCTGAAGGGGCTGGACAGACCACGGGCATCTGCACGACGCCATTTTCGCATACAGCATTTATTGTCGAGGGAAAGCAAAAACTTTGACTCCCAAAGTGTTGCTCCACCCAATCCGCATACACAGACTCGCACGCACGCACGCCTCATTCTCACACACACACACACACACACACACACACACACACACACACACACACACACACACACAGACACACACACAGACACACAGACACACAGACACACACACACACACACAGACACAGACACAGACACACTCGAGAAACGGCTGAGCTGCATGCATGCATGAACATGCATGTGTTCCAACTAACATGACCCCCTGTGGGTTGGGGGTAAGAATTGACCCACCTCTCCCTACGTGTTTCGTAAGAATTGAATAAATAGGGAAATTGTCATTTGGTTTGCTATTATTTTAACTAGTCTTGATTTTTCGTAATCGATGGTCTTACACAGCCTTCAAAGACTGATAGGCCTGTCACAATTGGGTTTTGAGTGTATGTACTAAAGAAAATGAGAATAAATGTAAATGTATTTACCTTTTTCAGAATGGAGCGTGTACTTTCTCTGTTTACTATAAAATGCTACTATCCACACTCACATCATTCAGCTGCAATCAGACAGGCACAAAGATGACACACCAATTTGCTTTTCTTTGCCTTTGTACCTTTATTAATTTCACACACACACACACACACACACACACACACACACACACACACACACACACACACACACACACACACACACACACACACACACACACAAATCCAATCAGGCAATAATAATACAATGGAAAATGTAATCTGTCACTTGTGATTAGTCTTTAGACTTCGAGTCTTTAATGAGTAAATGAGTGGCTACCAATTTACGTTGTGACTGTTCAGCAGTCTCCAGTCTCTAGTTTCACTCATTACGACGGTGCCATGGACTTCTTCTTCTCTTTCCAGTTTCTTGTTAATTATTGTGTACACATTACTCACGGCCTTCTTTCAGGCGTACTGCAGTGGGTGTGCTGTCGTCCTCATCTTTGCCGGCGCTTTCCGCGGTGACGGTACGAAGAGGAGGTCACTCAAGACCCTGGCGACAGGTCCAGCACTGTTACCAATCTTCAGCGTTGCGACGCGTCCGCCACAGTGATGCATGAAGATGGAAGTGTCTTTCAGCTCAGGCTATGTCTCCAGCCTGGCAGCTGTACAATACAGCTATAAAGATGAAGTTATAATCCAGAGCTCCATCATACGATGTGTACTCCACAAAAGCACACGAGACACTGACTTCAAATACAACTCTGGCTTTGCCATTGGCCAACTCAGCCCACGTGACTGACCTGACGTCACGTGACGTCACAATCCAGACAAACAGCACGTGGTCTGTAAAAAGAAATAAGGCCACACCAAGCAGATAGCACATTGTACAAATTCAACCACAAATATTTTTATTCCAAAAAAGTTTTGGTTTTCCATTTGTCACAAGGCCGTAATACATCCATCCATCCATCCTTCCATCCATCCATCCATCCATCCAAACATGACAACTCAATACAACTCGATATAGCATGACCCATACTATCGGCAAAACAGTTATTTCAATGCGAATGAAAGACGAATTAATTTCCCTACGGCATCTTCACAAAAGGAAGACACATTTCTTTTCGACCAATCGCAATTCACAGTCGGGTCTGCTAGGTGAGTTGAATCTAGAGGCTTGTTCAGGTGGCGCAGCGCTGCGAAGCGCTGCACAGCGCTGCGAAGCGCTGCACAGCGCTGCGAAGCGCTGCACAGCGCTGCGAAGCGCTGCACAGCGCTGCGAAGCGCTGCACAGCGCTGCACGTGTTTCACTCCTGAATAGCAAATTTGGGCCGTGATTCACTCAGCGCTGAGCAGCGCTGTGCATCACAGATCCGAGGTGATTCACACGATTTTCAAAATGGCGTCTTCGATCCCGCACTGGCCGTCGATGCGTAAAATAATCCTCAGAAACATCATTTTGGGACTGGAATGGGCTTTATTTGCTCCAAGCGATCTGTATGCGGGAGTAATGGAAAGTAAGGATGACACAGTAGTGGACTTTATTCATGCAGAATACATTTAAACGTGAATAAACGATGTCTGTGGCAAAGAAAACACTTTCTTAGCGTCTAGCAACACAACATGCGTACCCATGAGAGTAACAATTTAGCAGACGACACAAATGTTTGGATTTCCTTGACCTTCCTCTATGACTGGTGATGGTTACCTCCCTTTTGTTATTAATGGATTTTCGACCCTAATGCTTTTATTAAGTCGTTTCTTCGTTCAAGAGTGATAAATTTGAGTGTGAAATAATATTGGGGATTCGTGTATTCAAAGGGGGCCTCCAAAACCCTCTACTTTTAATGGTAACGTGCTTTTAAAATAATTAAAGAAACCGACCAATCGAAACTCCTGACCCTGCTACAGCGTAGCAGAGATGAAGCAGAGTCAACGGAACGCAGGGTCTGTTTCAGGTTGTCATTGCAAAATGAGAACAGATAACCTCAAAACGTTAATTGATTGTTCCTTGGGTGAAATCCTGACAAGCGCTAAATGGCATCAGAATCCGTTTTGAACTGTATAGGACATTCTCATTAACGTACCCTGCAGGCGTTATCCTCGGCGCTCTCTGTCAAAAAACAACGCGTTAGGTAGAACCACCTAGTTCCGGTCGATTCTCGAAGCGTATGCACTGAATACTAGATATTTGCTAGATCGTTCTAAGTACATGTATGTGGGGGTGGAAAACAGTACTGTGTCATGTAAAGCTCGAAGGAGTAGCAGCAGATAACTGTTTAGTTCTGGCTTGAATTGACAATTTCGTTTTCCTGGTCTGGCGAGGACCGAAAATTCACTATCATCGAGTCGAGTGATCAACTTGCCCGCACGGCGTAAAGTATAGGCCTAACTTGTAAGATCGGGTCGATAATGACAAGAAAATGGCATTAAAACACACAAAAAGTTTCATTACAACTAAAATCACCGATTATATTAATAACTGACCATTTTTACACTTACAGCTAGTACTCCAACTTTACAACGCAAACAAAACACACCTGCAGGGAGTGTCGTGGTCTCGCATCAAAACTCAATGCACGAGTGATTGTTTCACTATCTGATCCGACATGATATTTCAGCAAACAAGC
>JAWQFJ010006341.1:0-51946 GCA_034096865.1 Theodoxus fluviatilis | reverse complement strand
TTTGTATGTGGTATATTTGCATTAATCTCAGATGTTATGTTGTCGGACAATTGTCCCCAGTAATCATCATTATTATACTCTGAAACCCACTACTGAAACCGCCTCTTATTTTGTCCCTCTGTCTCCATGCCAGGATGTCTTTAGAAGCCAACGACCGCTTCATACGTCCCAACACAATGAAGTCTACTGAGATGAGGGAGTTGTCTTCCTGTTCTTCCTCAACAAAACCAGTCATGGATTCCTACTCCTGTGGTTTCTGTGACAAGACTTGTTCAGACAAGACTACACTGATAGAACACATGCTTTCTCACTTGAAAGCCAATCCCTGGCGTTGCTCCGTTTGCATACGGCCATTTGATTCTAAACCAGAACTGCAACAACACATGTGGTTGCATGCAGGAGACAAAGAGCATCTGTGTACACAATGCGGTAAGTCTTTTAACAAATGGTCCACATTATTGGGACACATGATGATACACTGGGGGCTCAAGGTTTAAACTTGTAGTGCTCGTACTAAATCGTTTGCTACAGAGTCCAGTCTCTCAAGACACATGCTGACACACACAAGACGGAAAGTACATTTCAGAATCACATGTAATCAGTCTTTCGTTTCAAGGTCTACTTTGGCTGGTCATGAGTGGAAACAATCTTGTCAGAAACAGCATGTCTGTAGCAAGTCATTTGGTCGTAAAGGTAGTTTGTCAGAAAACATGTTGATACACTCCAGTCAGAAGCCCCATTCCTGTAGAATCTGCGCTAAGTCGTTTGCTCAACAAATCATCTTGTCTAAACACATGTTGACTCACACAGGACTGAAACTGTATTCTTGCAGTATCTGCAATAAATCCTTTGCTTGGAAGTCTCTTTTGACACAACACATGTTGACACGCACAGGACAGAAACAGCATTCTTGCAGTATCTGTACTAAACCCTTTGTTCAGAAGTCTCATTTGACACAACACATGTTGACACATACAGAACAGAAACCGCATTTTTGCAGTGTCTGTAATAAGTCCTTTGCTCTTACGTCTCATTTGACACAACACATGCTGACTCACACAGGACAAAAACCACATCCTTGCAGTATCTGTAATACGTCATTTGCTCAGAAGTATGGTTTGTCAAGACACATGCTGAGACATACAGGACAAAAACCGACACACACATGACGTAAACCTCATATTTATGTAATTACTCGATAGCCCAGAATACCGACACTTCAAAATACATGTTTACTCACATGGGGTATATAAAAACTGCATTCTTGCTTTCTAGTATTCATCTTGTAGTGTCTGTGGCATTTCTTTTCATGGAAGTCTACTTAGTCAAGACACGTGCTGATACATTAGTAACGTGCTCACACATTCGACTGTTGGGCTAACCCTCATCGTTACTGTTTTCAGTTATCCTTTTGAAACCATACTCTAAATGTGAGCTATCCTGACAGCGTTATATAGGCGATTGGATTCTCATACGAGTTGCAAGGTCTTTTCCAACACATGCTATCAATCACTGGAAGTAGCAATATTATGTTGGTTTCACTTAAAACAAATCCTAGAAGATGCATTTATCAAAGTGAGTGTTGACTTTAAAAGGACACTATCATCATGTAATTGTGTTGTTTTTAGTCATGGTAGTTGCCTGTACGTATTTATATGCCAAAATACTTCGAAAGTGGTCGAAACGAGACATGTACCAAAACCTTCAGCTGCACTTTGTGGATACTGTCAGGGACCTGTGAAGTGCAATTCTTACTGGCTTCACGGACATTGTGCTTAAAACAAAATTGATTTTTTCATAAATCATTTTTTATTATAGAAATTTTTACTTACATCAGTGGAGTTTTTTAAAACTGTACTGTATGTTTGCTACTGTCAAGATCACCAATGACGAATTGCTGCAAAAGTTTACATGTGTTCTCTTCAGCATCATCTGCAGGTTCCATATTAATTGATGCAACGTTACAAGTTATGCGAGGAATTGTTGAGAACATGCCATGAGCACTTCTAAGATTAGATTTAATATCATTTTGAAATTGGTTACACGACAATCTTGTCATTTGAAAAGTTGGGGACATCTATTACACCGAAAGAAAAGGAATCACGTACATGTTGTGTACAGTTCAGAGTAGGAGGCGGACACAGTCGTTTAAGATCTAAAACTGTGGCTACATGGCTATTAGGGCTTTCCCCATCCCCCATGTGGTAGGTTGATTAGAACTGTATTGAAGAAAGAAAGAAAAAGAAAGAAAAGACGAAAGGAAGAATGATTGGACAACATGAAATAATAATTGCGTGAACTTGTCTACATATCGTGCATAAAACATGTACAAAATATAAAGAGCAAGCAGGTTGCTGTGACATTTTGGGAGTAACTGACATTTTGTAATATAGTAATTCGTGTACATTATTTCAAGTTATATGGAATAAATGCAATCAATGTACAATATCAATAGTAGGGGGGTCTGGCAACATTTTTGGTTCAATAAATAAAAGTAGTAAATTCCACAGCCATTAATAATGTAGGACTACCAGTGAACGTGTTAAATACATAAGCAGATACAAGAGATGTATATGAAAAGCATACGCTGGTTAATGTTTTTTTAATGTTTGCACAAAGTAAGAGTAAATACTGTATGTGCTCATGTACAAAGAAGCTTTATCACACAGACGACTTTATATTTTAAAAAGCACGGACATGCCAAGGATTACCTCTCAAAACTGTTTATGTTGGTGGTTTCCAATATGAAACTCATCTTTCCCGGTTGGTTTTTTAAGTGTTGCCTTGTACATTACATTCCTCTGTATATAATATGCTGTGTCATTGTTACGTACAATATGTTGTGTAGAGCAGACTAACGTGCAAAAACCTGAATTTATATTTTCGTGGAAAAAAACACACCGTAACTACCTTCATGGGTCGTTTGGTGTTTGAAAGTTTAGTACTTTTCTCTGCATATAAAAACGTGTTCAGTAAAACCAAATCAAAATTTCATTGTCTGTCTAAGTTATAAGTTTTTTAAATAATTTATTTCATGTTTGAGCGTATATATATAAAGCTATTTTAATAAGGTATTTCCTTACTCAACGAGGTTTGGCAAAAGCTATACACTGAGACACATCATTTTCTGCTTGTGCATGTATATTACCAGGTTATGACAACAAAGTAATAGGTATAAGTAGATAAAATAGAATGTATGTCATACTTTGTAGTTTTGACATTGAGCATATGCCTGTGTAAAGCTGTTCTCTATAAATGCCTTATGATCTATCAGAACTCTCGATAGATAGTCTGAACATTTTTGTAGAATAGAAAAGGTGCATAATTCAAAACTGGGATGAGGGAGGCGTGTGATTTTAGTCTGTTGAAGGGGTTTTGCCTGGAATAACTGTATTTATGTATCATATATTTTTCTTGCCCTGCAAGCATCGGATGTGTAAGTGGAATATTCAAAAGTACCACGTGTACAAACAATGGACTACCAAATTCAGTGAGCGTTTTAGCTGTTTAAACTACTACATCCGTTTATTCTTTTCCGTGATATCAGATACCTCTCAATGCAATTTAGTTATTGTTACATTAGTCCGTTTGTGCAATGCCGTTTATATAACCTGGTTTTTAAACATAAATAATTTCACAATATGCTGGATCTTTTGTAAGTAATAAACACTGATAAATCCAACGTGCAATTTGTATGCCTAATTCCGAGGCATCAGGTGGTTCCAATTTCATGGTACACTCTCAAGCAAATTACCTACATCTTTGAGAATTCTTATAGCATGGAAAAACAAACGCTCTGTAATGGCATTTGATATACTCGGCATGCTACAAGAACTTTCTCCTCCTGACAGCAAAAGCCAAAATGTGCAGTGTTACCATTTGTTTTGTTTTACTTTCTCTCTGTGTCTGCTAGGTTATCGTCTCCGCGTTTTAGGGTGTGAAGTATCAAGTAGTATCTCAGTCTATGCTGTCCGCTGGATAGCAGTTTTACGAAGTCTTCCCATTATACTGCTCATATCCAATACATTAGTTCCTTATTGACGTACTAATCTATCAATTTTGGTAGATCTATTCTTTTTCATTTTCACACATGATGTGCTGCACACGGCCATTGCCGCTCAATGTCCCCCTCAGCAGCTGAAACCTCTGACGCGTTTCTTTTTTTGGTGCCTGCTCTTACAGCTCAACCAAGAGGCGGCCTCTAGCAGCAAAAGAAGCTACTTTAAGGCATCTGGACTACATCAGACAATTCACAACAAACCGTGTCTTCAAACTAACCTTGAGGATCGAACGTTACTGTTGAAAAAACTCATGAATTAAAACAAAATAAAAACAAAAAACAAATATTACATCTAATGGAAAACAAACAAACAAAAAACTACGAGCATATACAAATAGCACGCACACACACACACACACACACACACACGCACACACACACACATACACACACGCGAGCACACACGCGAGCACACACACACACACACACACACACACACATACACACAAACATATCGTTAACCTATTGTTCTGGCAAGGGTAATTTTTGCTGAAGCGTGAATTCTTGCGATAAGCTACTAGAAATTTCCATCAGCCACAATCTACATGTATGTGACATTGTTGTTATAGAGCACTATAGAGCACAGACGAGAGACTGCCAAAGAGACTCTTCTATAGTGAGCTCCAGCATGGCCAGCGGTCCCACGGTGGGCAAAAGAAGCGCTTCAAAGACACCCTGAAAGCCTCACTGAAAGCTTTCGCCATCAAACCAGACGCGTGGGAACGAGCTGCAATGGACCGATCCACCTGGCGCTCTTCCATCCACAAAGGTGCCAAGACATGCGAGGCAAACAGGATCACCGCGCAGAAAAGAAGAGACAAGCCCGAAAGGTCCGTGCTGTCAACCCTCCGGGAGACGTCCCATTCGTCCCATGTCCCTTCTGTTCCCGAACCTTTCGTGCCAGGATCGGCCTCGTCAGCCATCTGTGCACGCACAGACAGAGCCAGTCCCAGCAACTCCCCGGATGACTAGAGTGATCCTCGTCGACTCGACGGACGAACAAAATAACATAGAGCACTAGCATACATTGTTATACAAAACGACTTATGCAGGCCTACTTACATACATAAGATTGAATTTTGCATCTAGCATAAATCAGCAGAAACGTTTATATACATTTCCATTATTATTAAAAGTTATATCGTTAAGTTTGTTTTCATCAAAATAGCTCCTCTGGCTAATATGCTTTAAGAAGGAAGAAGCATTGGTGTTCAAACTCGATTGGTCACATGCATTTTTAGTGACAGTACACGCATCAGCACAACAACGAGGCTAACCTGTAACTTGTGTTGATTAAGTAATCTTTTACAACGTCTCTTTTAGCCACCTAGAGTAGACGTCTTTAGTCGAAAATATGAACTTGTCATTCTACGCACCTTTCTGTAGACATCTGATACCTACAATGAATGTTTTCTGCATTTTTAACCTTGCCTTCAACAATGAAATGGTTATTACATTGGCACTGCCAAAATCTCATGCACATGCACTGCGTTTCTTTCGTCACTGAGGGGAGGGGGAATTAGCAGCTGGGGGTTGATGGGGAGTGCGGACGGATTTTTTCTTTTCTTTATTGTACACACTACTATTGCCAAACTTTGGGGGGGGGGGGGAAATCTTCCATTCAACATTAATATTTCAGAGATGTGTTATTGTAAACTTGAATAAGAACAATAGATAATATAATCAAGAGTGACATCTTGGCCTTGTGCACAATGCTTCCAGCTCTTTCATTCCCCTGAACTGAAATGAACTCGTATGTGAGAGGAAGCAGCTTGACTCAGGTATCAATGAATGAGATTTTTGCAGAAAGTCAGTCCTGTGTTCTTTAAACCAGTCTTCATAACTTGTGTAACATAAGTCCATATTCGTTCAGTGTCCGCCTCAGCAGCAGAAACCCTTGGCTACTGGGTCTTTGGGTGCCTACTCTTACAGCTCAACCAAAGGACAAAAACTCTCTTGTAGGGCATCTGGACAAGGTCAGCAGATCATTCACACTCAACCGTGTCTTTAATTCAACCCAGACGATTGAACGTTATTCTTGAGAAAACAAACTTATAGTTGCCAAATAATACATCTAACGATAAGCAAACAAACAAACAAACAAAAAACTGCAAACATGTACAAATAGCACACACACACACACACACACACACACACACACACACACACACACACACACCTGTCTTTCATCAAGTCGTCTGGCAAGAATAGGTTTTTCCTAAAGCGTGAAATCTTGCGAGAAGCTACTAGAAGCTTCCATCAGCCACAATCTGTGTGACATCGTTGTTATAGAGCAGCAGCATACATGGCTATACAAATGTGACATATGCCTACTTGTATGCAATCGAGTGAATTTTGCATTTGGTAGGCCTATAAATCAACAGAATCGTTTACAGTTATTACCGTTATCTTAAAGTGTTAATGAATCTAGTACGCTTTCATTAAAAAATGCTCATGCTGATTTGTTTTCAGAAGAAAGAAGCATTAGTGTTCAAACCCGATCAGTCACATACCGGTACATTATCAGAGACATTACACGCATCAGCACAACTAGGTAAACTTTTAACTTCTGTTGAATAAATATACTTTCACGGACATTCTTTTAGCAACCTAGAAAAGACTTCTTCAGTCGAAAATGTGAACTTACTATTCTACCGATGTATGAGCGCCTTACAATATTCATATGCTACATACAATATACGTTTTCTTCCTATCCAATAATGCTAACAAACAATGACAAGATCACCTCACTGCAGTGACACAGCCAGTAGTGGGTTCAAGAGGCCAACCGTTATCGACCGGTCGATTCTGGTCACCTCTTGAACGACTTGGTACGGCTTCCGGTATCGACCTGTAGATACCGTGCCGGAGCGTAGTTGCGCTGCCTTCGGGGAAAGGAGGAAAGTCGCCACCACAAATATGCGCTGTGGCACGCATTTCAACCTGTGATTATTACTCAGCCAATGCGAGACTTTACAAGAAGTTAGGCTGATATTGTTCTTTTTTAAAATAAAGAAATACCGCTCTGAAATAATTACCGGGCAAGATGTGAACAAACATTTGTACGAAATGATGGTTTAAAAAATTTCAAGGGAGGCAACTCTTATATCTTACATTAGCCCTTAGTTTGTTGTGTAACCTCCATTGAATTGAGCATCGAGAAATTCTTGCTTACCACCAAGTCAGCACTGCCGTTTTGACATAAATTTCGATTCGAGCGATGCTGAACCTTCATGCACAGCTGCATTCTAACGTCTTTTATCAGCTTTCACAAGGAACGAGCAGTCTGCAGCTGCTGGTTTACTCATTTGGTTGAGAAGCGCAATCCGGGACAATTAGAAGGCATCGTGGAAGCCATCTTGGCTACCGTTCGGTCATATCGAGTCGTTTAAGAGTGCACATCGATTGCTCGCCTACCGGTCGGCGAACGGTAGGTCGATTTGAACGCACTTCAGAATCCCATGCACATGCATAGCATTACTAACCGTTTTCAGTGATGGGAGAGGGAATTAGCGGATGGGGGTTAAGGGTTAAATAATGTATTATTGCCAAACGTTTGGAAAGTAAAATCCTCCGTTTAGCATTCGTTTTTCAAAGATGTGTTATTGTGTGCTTGAATACGATTCATCAAGAATCTTATCAAGCGTGACATCTTGGTCATGTGCACGATTCTTCCAGCTCTTTCATGCCCCTTAGTTGAAATGAACTCACATGCAAGAGTGAGTAGCTTAAGTCAGGCAATCAGGTAGTAGCTTTCTTTGCTGAAAGACAGTCCTGTATTCTTTCAACCAGTTTTCAGTTTGTTCTGTAGCCATGGAAAACTGAATTCTTCGTTGCTTTCACAGAAGAACAGAATCGGGTAAGCCAAACAAAGGGGACACTTGCATTTGTTTGCCACGCTTCTGTAAATCGTTTGATTTAAAAGTAAGTTTTGGCCGACTTTTTTCCAGCATGAAATGTCAATACTGTTACTCCCCATGCTTTACATCAAATCAAATGAGAATTTCTTTCTGCAGGTCACCATGACCTGTCAATGCAGTTACGTCCAATTTTGCAATGGATTCCTCAGTCAGACCAAACGCAGAGGGAAATGTCATTTTAAAAACACGTATGTGGCTTGTATGGTGCATTGATAAGTTTCAACAACACTTCAGACTACATCATCTAATGTAGCATCTGTTGTGCACTTTATTTGAGGAACAGCCACTTCAAATTTTATCTTCGCCTAAAGTTTCCATGTGAAGAAATAATACTGTCTCTATTGGATATAGGACGCACACAAGAGTTGTGAATAGGCATTCAAAGACGAAGTGTTCATTATACGTTCTGTTCATGGAAATAATAAACAACAACATGTCAGCGTTAAAAAAATCTGAACTCATCACTATGTCACTCCCTTCCCTGTATCAAAGAACCTTCTTATTCCTTTGTAAGACATAAACTCTTCATTGTATCTGCACACAGCAAAAAATAAGTAATGACGTCTTTTTCCGGTCAATGACTATAGTCCTCACTGCAAAAGTTCTCTGTTCAAAAGTATATCCACATGCTCTACTTTCCACAGCACCAAGTATGGGAATAACAAGTTCCTATCTCTTTGCAGGTCTGGAGCATAGTTACAAGTTGGTGTAGACTGGGTCAGTCTTCCTCACTGCAAGACTGACATTTGGGAAAGGTGCCAAGACGAAGGAAGTACAGACAGCACATTGACGTAACTTTCCCCTCGATGTTTTTCCTTTTCTTATGAACGTTCTAGCTCCTCGTCAGAACTGGATCATTGCTTGTGTTCTTAAGTCACGCAATGAGTAGTGAGCGCTTCTGTTTGTACTGAATCCAACCTCTGCTTGCAGTGTAGTACCAGTGTTTTCCTGACCACTTCTGCAGTGATCTTTACAGCAGTCACATAGCAGTTGTTGCTGTTGTTCTCATTGCTTACTTCCATGCTGCAATAAAAAAATCTGAAATATATATAGGCAAAACTTTGCCATATACTTTGGATGGATTGCTTTTCATTCATATTGCTGTAGGTTACTCGAATATTTAACGCAGAATTCTTGTTTATGTCCCTTTGCATGAAACCCAGACGTAAGGTTTTAAAAAATAGTTCTCAACAATCAATATTCTCCTACTTTAAAATATGCAAATGAAACAGTCTGTACTTTGTCGTTCTGATTCAGTGCCAAGATGTCTTCAGAAGCAAACAACATATTCATCTGTCCCAACACAATGGAGCCTACGGAAAGAAAGGAGTTGTTTTGTTCTCCGTCAATGAAACCAGTCATGGATTCCTACTCCTGTGGTTTCTGTGGCAAGACTTGTTCTGACAAGACCACACTGCTAGAACACATGCTTTCTCACTTGAAAGCTAATTCCTGGCGTTGCTCCGTTTGCATACGGCCATTTGATTCTAAACCAGAACTGCAACAACACATGTGGTTGCATGCAGGAGACAAAGAGCATCTGTGTACACAATGCGGTAAGTCTTTTAACAAATGGTCCACATTATTGGGACACATGATGATACACTGGGGGCTCAAGGTTTAAACTTGTAGTGCTCGTACTAAATCGTTTGCTACAGAGTCCAGTCTCTCAAGACACATGTTGACACACACAAGACGGAAAGTACATTTCAGAATCACACGTAAACAGTCTTTCGTTTCAATGTTTACTTTGGCTGGACATGAGTGGAAACAATCTTGTCAGAAACAGCATGCTTGTAGCATGTGTAGCAAGTCATTTGGTCGTTAAGGTAATTTGTCAGAACACATGTTGATACACTCCAGTCAGAAGCCCAATTCCTGTAGAATCTGCACTAGGTCGTTTGCTCAACGATCCACCTTGTCTAAACACATGCTGACACACACAGGACAGAAACCGCATTGTTGCAGTATCTGCAATAAGTCCTTTACTCGGAAGAGTCATTTCACAAAACACATGTTGACTCACGCGAGACAGAAACAGCATTCTTGCAGTATCTGCAATAAGTCCTTTACTCTAAAGTCTCATTTAACACAACACATGTTGACACACACAGTACAGAAACCGCATATTTGCAGTATCTGTAATAATTCATACGTTAGGAAGTCTCATTTGACAAAACACACGTTGACACACACAGGACAGAAGCCGTACATTTGCAGCATCTGTACCCATTCCTTTGCTCAGAAGTCTTATTTGACACAACACATGTTGACACACACACGACAGAGACCACATTCTTGCAGTATCTGTAATAAGTCATTTGCTCAGAAGTCTCATTTGACAGAACACATGTTGACACACACTCGACAGAAACCGCATCCTTGCAGTATCTGTACTAAGTCTTTTACTCAGAAGTCACATTTGACACAACACATGTTGACACACACAGGACAGAAACCACATTCCTGCAGGTTTTGCAATACGTCCTTTGCTCAGAAGTCTCATTTGACACAACACATGTTGACACACACAGTACAGAAACCGCATTCTTGCAGTATCTGTACTAAGTCCTTTGCTCAGAAGTCTCATTTGACACAACACATGTTGACACACACAGTACAGAAACCGCATTCTTGCAGTATCTGTACTAAGTCTTTTACTCAAAAGTCACATTTGACACGACACATGTTGACACACCGACATAAACCGCATTCTTGCATTATCTGTAATAAGTCCTTTGCTCAGAAGTCTCATTTGACACAACACATGTTGACACACACAGTACAGAAACCACATTCTTGCAGGTTTTGCAATAAGTCCTTTGCTCAGAATTCTCATTTGACACAACACATGTTGACACACACAGGACATAAACCACATTCCTGCAGGTTTTGCAATAAGTCCTCTGCTCAGAAGTCTCATTTGACACAACACATGTTGACACACACAGTACAGAAACCGCATTCTTGCAGTTTCTGTACTAAGTCATTTGCTCAAAAGTCACATTTGACACGACACATGTTGACACACACAGGACAAAAACCACATTCCTGCAGGTTTTGCAATAAGTCCTTTGCTCAGAAGTCTAATTTGATGAAACACATATTGACACACACAAATCAGAAACCTTCTTCTTGTATTACATGCAGTTAGTTGTTTTTCGGGAAAAGTGACATGTCAAAACATGTTTACTCACACATGACATAAATGCATTCTTCCTGTCTTGCACTTCAGAGAATGTGTATTTTCATATTATCTGTAGAAGTCCTTCGCCTGGAAGTCCACTTGGTCAAGACATCGTGCTGACACACCAGTGATGTGGGTACCACTCTTAGTGTTGGGCGATCCCTTTTTGGTACTGTTTCCCGTACACGTTTGTACCCTAACAACAGTTTTGATTTGTGATAACAGAGATTATGAGACGAAAGGTTTCTAATACATTTTGCAAAATCTTCCCAATTCAGGCTGTGATGCCCTGGAGGAAACAACTTTTTTGTTTCAGTTACAAATTCTCCATAGGATCAATTTCTGAAGTGAGTGTTGACATCCTTGATAAATGATAGCATTTTGGTATATTGTAGTATTTTATCACGGTAGTTGCATTTGGGGTTTCTGCCTCCAACGTAGCAGACCATTCTGAATAGGTAAAAAGTAGTCAAAACAAGATGTGATCTTGCAGTGCATACCTTACTGATATTAATGGACACTGTAGAAATTAATAGTTTCATAGATAATTGTTTGTTATAGAAGTTTTTATGAATATTAGTCAAGCTGTTTACCGTACTTCTGGCAGAATCATGATCACAAGTGGAAAATGGCTGCTTATAGTTACATTAGTTTGCCACAGTTTTATTTCTAGACTCCTTATTCTTTGATACGATGAGACCAGTAGGTTGAAAAATTGGTAAAACATGTCATGAGTTTTTCTACCTCTTAGATTAAAAATACATTTTGAATTGGGATGCACCACAAAAATGACGTTTTAGATGTAGCACACAGTCATTTTGCAGCTACAAAGGGAAACATACAATACTAGTATCTTTGGTAGGCTGCAGATAAATCCATGACGGAAGCGATGTATCAAAACACATATATTGAAGTAAATAACTTTACTGTTGTAACTGGATGTTTCCGAAAGGTCTAGGACTCGAAAAGTCCTCTTATTGTCTGCACGTTTCGAAAACATCCAACCACAACAATAAAGGTATTTACTGCAATGCATTTTGTTTTTATTCATATGATTGTTTCATTCTGTGTACAACACAAGGCGGAACTCGCCCACTGCCAACTTGAGAACAAGAACCTCCTGCTAATAGACTATTTGGATTTTCTCTGTATCCTATTTCGTGGGTACATATAAGCTGCTTTTGCCGGCCGGCCGGCCGGATGGATAGAAGAACGGACGGAAAGGAAGTAATGAAGGAGAATACAAGATGTAAATCAGTCTGAACCTTTTTTACGTCATGTAGATTTTTGGGGGGTGCTTGTAAATCTCTTTCTACATGCTTTTGTAAATGACAGTTTATTTGACTATATTTGAAGACAGAATGCTCCTTAAGAACAGCATGCATGCTGCTGTGACATTCCAGAAGCATTTTCAGCATAGCTTCAAGCGAAAGAGGGCGTCAAAATCCACATATGCAAACATATTGTAAAATAGTGATAAGTATGTTTATTTCAGGTCACACGTAATATTTTGAACTGATGTACATAGGCAATATCAATAACCGGAGTGTCTGATGGCTAATTCATCCATATCTTGCAGTGTATTGGCGGTTTCAGTGGTGGTTGTAGGCAACCATCTTTAGGGAGAATTGTAAGGATGTTTGAATTCAAGAGAGGGCTGCTCTCACATTTGTTCTGTAAAAACGTTTTGATTTAATTGTACTTATTTTTCTTCTATACAAAGGATTCTAAGTTCTTGTAAATGATTTATTCTGTCATAGAGATTGTTTGCAATGTATGTTAATATTTTTTCTATATTGTTTGCAGCATTAGAGCGAAAGGCAAATATGCCCGCACGCACACACACACACACACACACACACACACACACACACACACAAACACACACACACACACACACTCACACACACACACACACACACACACACACACACACACACACGTTTTTTATTTATATGAGGTCCTAACACTGTAGTTATATATCTATCTCAGAAATATAGTGATTATTGTACTGTGTACTTTTAATATTGTATGTGTTGCTCTATAATACTGTATCTAATGTCCCAAAACAATTTTTATAACAAGTTTCAATAGGTAATTTAAACGTAGTTTCTTTAGTAGTAAAGGTAGGGGTTTGATGTTTATTGTTGAAAGATGTTGATTTGCAAGGCCTTTGTAATGTATCTTTCACACTCATAAACTGTTCGAATGTATTATATTTCGTCTTTACTTGATTTATCCCTAATGAATAAATTCATTATCCAGAAATATAAAAAGCTGATGCCAGTATGTCAGGAATTGACAAGTTCAGTGCTTGGTTTTGCTCATTGAAGGGCTGCAGCATTTTCTATTTTGTAATCTGCTGGTTGTCTATACAGGACGAAACACCAACATGCCTTACATCCAATATGTGTGCTGAAGTAATTCCTGTACCAAGTATGTGGACGGTCGCGTCTGCACGCGCGCGTGCGCACACACGCTTGCGCGCGCCCACACACACACAATTCCTACAATTACTATTCCTACTCCTCCTCCTATTCCTGTTCCTCCTCCTCCTGCTACTACTAATACTACTACTGCTACAACCACTACAACTACTGCTTCTGCCGCTGCTGCTGCTGGTGGAGGAGGAGAATGTAGAGGAGGGAGAGGGGCGGCAGCAACCACAGCGGTAGCAGGAGAAGAAGGAGCGGTAGGAGGACGCAGTGTAACGTTCCAAAGTATGAACCGTTCCAAAGTATGAACCGGAAATCGTCGCAGAGTTATCTGCCCGGTACTCTTAATAATTCGACTCTAAAAAGAGACGGCACCCGCCACTCCGCCTGACTGACTTGGCACACCCGGGGAGTTATGCTAAGATCCGGCCGCGTAAATATATCTGCGTTTTGTGACAAACGTCTTGCTCGGCGGTACTGTACTCCATGCACCTTAACGGTGCGCGTGATTCGGGTGTAATCTTAAGCTAAACGACGTTTATTGGCGCTGCTGAAATGGTCGAAGTCGGAAACATTCGGAACGTCGTTTAGCTTAAGATTACACCCGAATCACGCGCACCGTTAAGGTGCATGGAGTACAGTACCGCCGAGCAAGACGTTTGTCACAAAACGCAGATATATTTACGCGGCCGGATCTTAGCATAACTCCCCGGGTGTGCCAAGTCAGTCAGGCGGAGTGGCGGGTGCCGTCTCTTTTTAGAGTCGAATTATTAAGAGTACCGGGCAGATAACTCTGCGACGATTTCCGGTTCATACTTTGGAACGGTTCATACTTTGGAACGTTACACGCAGTGCATGAATATCCCAACAAAAATACTTTCTGCCTTTTCAGTCCGTCAATACGCCAGGTTTCGTCCGGTCAGGTCACATCACTTCTGGCATGTCTAGTCTGTCTCTCTCTCCATTTTTCCATCTATTCAACCTGTACTTATTTACATCAATCAGAAGTCCATCAGCTGTCATGGCCTGCCAGGCTCGCTGGCTATTCCTCATTCCTCTCATCGAACGAGTACACTAGTGCAATCCAGATATCGCAAGACAATCTGCTAATGGTGGTGGTGACAAATCATAGGGTTGTCTTGCCTACGCTTTGCACTGTTGTAGTGTTGGTGGTGTTTCCCGTCCCATTCATTGTCTGCTCTGCTGTCATAGTACGTCGCCTTGCTTCTTGCTTTTCTCAAAGACAGACACATTCGTTAGCTTCTGGTGATGTAATCCTTAGCAAAGACCTTCAAGCACAGCAAAGTTGTCATTAGCATTCATGTCAAATTGAAATGCTGTAAGTGAACTATTGGTAGTACAGCTGATCTGATGCTGGTTGCAAGTTCCCATGGACAAGATCTCCTCTTGATACATATATCACTACCGAGCAGTTCTGTTGGCTGTGCTCTTTATACAATGCGATAAAGCGACATTGTGCAGAAGCTAGCAAAGTCGTTCATACTCCAATGACATAACACATCAGAACAATTATAATCTTTAATAACGGGAAAACAGCAACTTAACATTTTCATACAAAAATATTTCGAATTTAATCCAAGCACTGAATTTCTTTTTCATTTTCTGCAAAGGCAACAACATAACATTTCCATAAAGTGTGGTAAGGAAAGTTAGTTACGTCTGTACATCTGTAACTATACTGATTACAAATGACAGTCAGCACTTAACATTAGTAAATACTGATGCATAATAGTATTTTTTTCAAATCAATGATAAAGACAAGTAAAATTCACATATCTAAAATATGAATTCCAAAGCTTAAGTCAACAAATGAATACAATACAACAACAACAACAACCCCCCGAAAAAACACACCGTTTTGTTTTCCCCTTAAGGCAGGAGCCAGTGAAGTGTATGTAGGAGTGGAAAGTCATGGGTACGCTTGGGACATCGAAAAACTAGCCTAGCAGCGCAATTCTGAACTTTCTGGAGTTTGTTAAGCAGAGAGTCAGGGATGCCAGCGAGAAGAGAGTTTCCATAGTCGAGACGAGACAGAACAAGTGATGTGATGAGCGTTTTGGTGGCCAGCTGAGAAAGATAATGACGAATGGTACTAATTTTCCTTAACTCATAATATGCTAACTGACAGATTTTGTTGATATGAGTTCTCATTGACAGGTCATCGTCAAACATGACGCATAAATTTCTAAGAGACTGAGAGAAGACGATGTCACTATAAGATGATTTTTTTCGGAATTTTGCACACGAACTCAAGGAAACTATAGCCAAACAACATAATCAGTTCCTCAGAGCTCTATGCACAATTTATCAGTGGTTTATTCTAATCGCTACATTCTCTACTACAAAATGTGCATTAGCGTTGTAGTCGTAGTTAAGGCCACTGAGACACATGCTTCTAGAGGACTTGTAGCCAAGAGGCTCAAGCTGTCAGCTTTAGCAGGTTAGGGGCAACTGATGAATGCATAGCATTTCAGTCCGTTAAGATGGATGGCTGGACGATGGATGGATGATGTTTTACAGCCTATCATGTTATGTAAAGCCATTGATCACCACAAAAAGCATTACAGCTAGTTAGAATAAGAGCAAGTCACGTCATGTTTTACCTAGTTATATGAACCACTATCCACAACCCACAGGAGGAAGTCAGTTCATTAATACAATCTTGGTCCGTCTGAACTAGTGGACTGGATACACATTTGCAGACGACTCATGTCTTCACACACATGGTTTGCTGGACAAGTTTCCGCACTAGTGGTTCCATTTAAGAACATGCTTAAGAGTGTTAGTCAACGCTGTAGAAATGCACCCAGCTAGTTCCCGCACTAGTGGTCCATGTAAGAACATGCTTAAGAGTGTCAGTCAATGCTGCATAAATGGACTCTGGTTGTTTATATATTTCTGACTGACATTCATTTAGAAGTACAACATTGTGAAATGGACAATTTTTACTTTCGTACCTAGACGTCTGCTGCAACACATGACTTCAAAATCATCACACATACATGTACACATCCCATCCGAACCCCAATTCAGTGTATTTATAAATTTTAGGAGTATATATCTTACTTTCAATTGGCTACCAAAACTGCCCGCACCCTATACGTTATCTTCTCGCTTGGTTATTTTTTTCAGAAGAAAATGTTCTCCAGTTCTTTGTTTGGCCAGTATGTAAAAACTCTGATCGTATTCGCTTTTTTAACACATTTAGGTTTTTTTTAAGTTTTGGGTTAAGAAGTATAATTTTCATGCTACCTTAAATTACATAACACAGTATTAGATTGTTTCCCTTTATTCTAAGGTTGAAATCCGTAACAATTTGTCAACTTCAGCACCCTTACCATTGGACACATGTCCAGGAGAGGGGAAGTTTGCCTTTACATAAAGCCCGATATTAAAGTTGCCATATCCCTGTAGAAAGAAATTGTTGTGCAATAATACAGTGACAAAAACACAACATGCAATTGCATTCGACAATTACCACTGAATCAAGAATGAGTTTTTCAATAAATAACGTGCCCGCGAACAAAAGCGAATGTTGTTTGTGCAAGCGGTGTTTGATCCAGTTGTTGTCGTATTTTGTGCTAATTTAGTGGCACTGGATAATTCCCTTTGAAGGTAAGTGTTATGGTGTTTATGTTTTGTTATATTAATTTGTTTGATGGTTACTTTAGTATGGTTGAAAATTGATTTTGTAAACAACACATCGTAAGGGCACATGCGTCAGTCCGGCTAAAAGTGTTTTTGACAAGATGCAAACGGTCCGCAAGGATTATTAGTCAAGTCAGAGAAGGTCAAGTGTAAGGTTTCAGTAAAGTTAAACAACTGTAGATTTAAATACATTCACTTTTATGAGTGTGTTTCTCAAAATCGTATTGTAACTGTTCTCCAAAAATCGCCGATCGTGAAACGAGACATCCGTTTCAATGATTCATCAATGGTGGGCAGGTGCAGTTGGATACTCCTAAGCGGATGCTTGTTGAGTGTCTGGAGATGACAGGCTGCCAATAACATAATCACTGGCTGAAACAAATACCAATGATACAATTTAAATTTGTGAAAAATGTATAGCATTAATAAACACAATATACCATGACAAAACGAGCGACAAAAACAACAAAAAAGAAAGCAACAACACACACACACACACACACACATTTCTGACTTTAAAAAGTACCTATAATTTTTTAACAATGCCCCCCACCCGATCATTCAATTGGGTCTTTACAATATTGTTATCACACATTAGAATAATATCCACAAGATGATATGTTCTCCTTGCTTTAACTGTACTGATATGCTTAAACGAAATGCGATTGAGCTTACCTTTCAAATTTCTTTTCTTGTGCTTTTTTGTGACGTGACCCTTAAAGCTGCTGCTGGACGCGAATCAGCTTTGGCAATCTGGACTCTAAAAACACTTCGTTTTCTGACGCTTTGTAGCAGGTTCATCCTGATCTGAATCCGAACTACTGCTACGGATGTTTCCCTCGCCTTCTTCTTCTGTAAATTCTCGTAAAATTTCTTCTGGCGTGGTCAAATCATCAGAGGCATGTCACGAAGGGTCCTTCGAGCCAACTCCCAACTCCGAAAACTCCCCAAATCCCCACCGTGCGGATCAGTCCAGCGCTGACCTGGATGACCTCGGGTACAGTCCCGACACAAAGAGTCTGCTTCGTCGAAAGCGGGCCTTGGACTCCATCATCAAGGGCACGCTGCCGACTGTGGGTGGAGAGAGTGGAGAGAAGAACAACAGTTCTAGAGGACCCGCCTTTCGAAAAAGCGCAGCGCGGTGCATCACATGGCTAGAGAGCTGGACGAGAAGGTCAAGCTGGGAATCTGCTCTTTCCTGACCAAACCGGACTCCACTTCCCACATCCGGAACTACCTCCTGGCCGTCGGACAGGAAACGGAAGTGGCCAAGGTCGGGCGCCTCCCACAGGCTGCTGCCAATCACGCCTAGTCGGACAGAAGCGCCGCCCTCTCCCTGTGAAGTTTCTCCATCTCCCCCAGAATCACCGCCCACGTCCGCAATAGGCACGACCACACGGGCATCAACCCCATCCACTCCGCCCCTATGATTGACATGGTCAACCACGAGGAAAGAGCAGAAGTAATACTACAGGGGGACACCACTGGCTTTGACCCTAGAGATCAGTGGAACCGCACATGCTCGGAGGAAAGCCCTAATAGTGAAGAGATGGACCGAGGCAGGGAGAAGACAAGACAAAGCGTGAAGGATTCAGGTGACACATCCAGCAAAACGGGGGACCCCACACTGCAGGGTGTATGCTTACATTTATTGCCGTTACATGTAGGCATGTTGCTGCTTGCAGCCAAGCGTTGTGCTTCCTGCGGCACAGCAACGACTCCGCGGTGGCGAAAGGGAAACGACAGGAATCGGGTCTGCAACGCCTGTTACATGTAGGCATGTTGCTGCTTGCCGAGAGTATCGCGCGAAGCACAGCCTAGAAAACAATTTTTCCTTTCTTTTTTAAAAATGTATTAAATTCCATGACTTTCCATGACTTGAATTGAAATTCCATGATTTTCCAGGCCTGGAAAATGAAAAATCAAATTCCATGACTTTCCAGGTTTTCCATGACCTGTATGAACCCTGGCTCTAGCGAACAAGAGCAGCAAGTGGAGAGCACAGAAATCAAAAGAAAACGCTCCGTTCAGTTAGCGCCAATGAGATACGACGTGACACCCACGGATCCAAACCACAAAGAGAACGAGGTCCACGCTGCCCAGGAGGCAGAGGTGGGCTGCGAGCAGGAGACGTGGACGGATCCAGATCCAATGGAGCTCCTTCCCGGCATGGCCAACATCACACCAGACTGCCAGAGGTTCCTCGACTCCCTGGAGAACGAATTTTCGAGAAACAACTCCTGGCCAGTGCCTCAGTACCGAGGCAGTCAGGGGATCAGCTCCAAAACAGAGAAGATCTCCAAGGTGATCAGCTTCGTCATCGCCCTGCTTGGCTTGGTGACGCTGAGGACCAACGGTGCATGAGCTCTATCAAGGCCGTCTAAATGAAGAGAGGGAATCTCCTACAAGAGACTGGCTTGAGGGCCTACGTCTCCTTTCCCCTCTTGTCGAATCCCTGTACCCTGGAGGCAACGATACAAACCACCCTTCTACAAGGCCTGTGATTTAGATTTTTAAAAACAAAGTAGGGCTGTATAGAGTCTGAATCATTATAAAATGTAAAGAAGACTGAAGGGAAACATTGTATATGTACATTTTGTGTGTTTTTAATTAGGTTATTGTTGTAAATCATACACACACCCTGCTATTTGTGTGAGAAGTAAAGTGAAATATTCACTTCAACTTGCCTGATCACATTATGGCAAACATGAGAGTCATGCCGATCGAACAAGTGTATTGTGCTCCATGGGATCGTCCTCGTAGACTGGCGAGGGAGGCTTTTTGGATGACTAAACTGCGTACCGCTTATCCTCTTGGTCTAAACACCAAAGAGTAGTTGAGTGGTGGGCGGTTTGGGTGTTCAGGAGGTTTGCTTGTCAGCTTTCGGTGGGGTGATCCGATGGTTCGGTGTGCGTATGTGTGTGGGAGGTGTGTGTGGTGTGTGGTGTGTGTGTGGTGGTGGTGTAGTAGGTGTAGGTGTGGTGTGATTTTGCTGAAGAAGTTGCCGAAAGGCAGCGAAATATTCAAAGATGAAGTAAAAACACAGAAAGTCATCTTGTTTTTTGTTTTCTTTCTTTTTTGAGAGTTTGCAACTTTATGGAAAACAAGAAAGCATCTTTAGATCCAAGGGACTATCCTGCTTACTTTGTGTGGTTTGTATCCTGTTTTTTCTCCTTTGATATTTTGGTCTTCATTGAATTTATGGTTAGATCTAGATCTGTTGAAACAATTTCTAGCTTTGGATCCGGGGTAAGAACCACGCTGGCAAGGGATATCATCACTCTTGCCAGACAGCGTAAAAGATGCGTCAGGTTCGGCGGCCACCATGAGTTTCTACAGAAATGTGTAGATCATAAAGTCATACCCAAGGGCATGAACTACCGTTTCGGGACAGACGCCCTCCCACAGTCCGAACGGATTCGTAAACATGTAAAGGACATGATCAATTATGCAGGCACCGAAACTGTTGCTACGTGCAGGGATACCTATGCTGCACTGCTACAAAAAGAGAACCAGGACATGCAACAGACCTTGTACAGAATCCATCAGACCTGCTCAGACTTCCAACAATTCGAGGACATTCGCTCAAAACATTTGTCAACTCTACACAGTCTCAAGCGACAGGATAGTCGTAAGAAGAAGAAGAAATTGGATTCTCTGCTGAGAGATAAACAACAAGAAACAAGTGAGTCAACAACGACGATGACGACGACAGCGATGATCAAGAAAAAGAGGAATCGCCGGTTCCGTAGACAAGGGACTAACAAAACCAAATCAACGCAAGAAGAAATGGTGGTGAACTTGTCTTCTGTTATTCTAACTGATGCACAACTGAGACTCGGTCCCAAGTTCTGCCCTACTCCCAAGACACTAAATAGTAAGAAGTTGTCCGAGGATGTTCAGGAAGGCTGTAGGTACATGAGGCTGAAAGAGCTGCATTACAAACCTGATGCCCCTGCCCGGAATGAGGGCCCACCTAAGTTCTACAAGAAAACTGGCTACTGCCCTCCTCCTGGACGGGACAAAGCACTGGATTCGTTTTGCCACATCATTCAACACAGAACGGATGCCTACACTAGTCTCTCTAGTGCCAAATCTAGTCCAACACTGAAACAGAAGAAAGCTGTGACAGAACTGAAAACTCTTGAGGATAACAGACGAATCCGCATTAGTTCAGCTGATAAGGGAGGGGCTACAGTCGTTCAAAACACAGATGACTACATTGCAGAGGCCGTCCGACAACTCAGTAACACACTACACTACGTGCCTTTACAGAGTGATCCCACGCACAAGATTGCCAAAGTGTCTAACGAGATTGCTAATCAGCTGCTCAGCAAAGGTCACATCAGTGAACAGGCTCATAGATGGGCTAAACTGAATGTCAGCCAGACGAAATGTCATAGGTTCTACACACTTCCTAAAATCCACAAAACACTTGATCATCCTCCCGGAAGGCCTATCGTATCAGGAGTCAATGGACCCACAGTAAACTTGTCAAAGATCGTGGACAGTTGGCTGCAACCATACGTGACGGCACTACCGAGCCACATCAAAGACTCAACCCACATTCTTACGATGCTGGAGAAGTGGAACCATGACTTCAGACCTTTTCCTGACAATACCAAACTGGTCACCATTGACGTCACAACCCTGTATACCAACATCATCCATGACGACATGAAGGAGTCACTGAGAAACTTCTTGACACAACAAGCAGAGCCTGACACGCCACCTGTAGATGTCGTGGTTGAAGTAGCTGATCATGTTCTACAAAACAATGTGTTCAGCTTTGAAGGCAAGATTTTCAAACAAACCATGGGAACTGCAATGGGGACTTCCATGGCACCCTCAGCAGCAATTCTTTTCATGGGAATGCTGGAAGAACGTCTCCTGAATCAAATCCCAGTGCCAGTGAACAGGGAGTTCTGGGAGAGGTTCATTGATGGCATTGATGGTTACAATCAGAACGTAATTTCGGAGGCAAAGAGGAAAGCTGAGAACATCCCTCGTTCAGAAAGTTTGTGGTACCGGGACAAGAAGAAAGAGAACAGAGTCCCCTTTGTCATTACGCACAACCCCGCCAATCCACCTCTACGAGTGTGGCTACACGAACAACATGAGGTCATGGTTCGAGCCAGTGACAAGATGAAACAGGCTATCCCTAAACCACCCGGGATCGGAGAGAAAAATTCAAGGTCTATGAAACAGATCCTAATGAACACATGCCTACCGGAAGAAAGAAATCCCCGCCCACCAGGAGTGTATAGATGTACAGCCACCAGGTGCACTATGTGTAGCCAGCATCTTGTCGAGGGCAGCGCTTTCAACAGTCACCAGACAGATGAAATTTTCCGAAACAGGACAGTCCTCTTCTGCATCTCTGCAAACGTCGTGTATGTTCTGTGGTGCGACCTCTGCCGTAACACCCAGTACGTGGGGGAAACTATGACATCATTGAAGAAACGCTTCTACCAGCACTACCAAGACATCAGAACCAACAAGGGGACTGTTGTATCCTTGCACAAATCAGACTGGACTGAGACAGACAGTTTCTAGTGACGATGACGTAATGAAGAAAGCGACGTAGGACAGAGACGAAGACAGTTAAGAAAGCGGCATCGGGAATAAAACCAAGAAACCAAGAACTGAGATCTGTTTTTCAGATTTGTGCGTGCATCAGTGTGCAACACAACAAATGGCGACGAGGATTTAACAGAAAAGAACCTGAACGGAAAACGTTTGACGTTTGAGAAGAAAAAAACATGGCTAGTTTGCCTAGTTTTCCTCGATTTGACGTTCACTGTGAAGGACTAAACTCCGGTTTTCGCTGGCAGAAATGGATTGATTGATTTGAGAATTTTCTCCATGCTCTCAACATCACCAACGATGCTCGGAAACGTGCTTTGCTCCTTTACTACGCCGGTGAGGATTGCTTTGAGATTTACGACTGTTTTTCTGATGACCAAAGGGGAGAAATTTCGTATGCTGCATTGAAGAAATCCTTCTCGGATTATTTCAATCCTCAGAAGAATGTAACGTACGAAATTTTCAAGTTTCGCCAAGCAGTCCAGCAGAAGCAAGAGTCCATTGATGCGTTTGAGAGTTCTGGCGGCAACGTGTGAGTTCCATGACAAAAACGGCGAGATTCTCTCACAGATGTAGCAAGGTTGTACGTCGACAAGACTGCGTCGCAAGGCGTTAAAGGAAAACTACAACTTCAAGCAAGTGCTTGACGAGGCCCGTGCAGATGATATCTCCCGTGGCCAGAGCAGCAGAAATGGAGCATGGTGCCGTGTCCAACTCCATCAAGACGTCTGTGCAAGTTGTTACTGCAGACGGGCGACAGCAAGGTGGTAACTCCCGTGGCAAGAGCGGTGGTGGTTCCTCCTTTACAAATCATCAACGAGGTTGCAGTTCCCGTGGTGGCGCCCAGACAGCACGCAACTTCTGGGCCAGCCCTGGTCCAGACTTGGGAGTCCTTGGGGTTTCCCTGGCACCGCCAGCTCGGGCTCTGCGAAGTCTGCAATGTAGCCTTAAGTGTTCATGGTGATATCTGATCTGCTGCTGTCACCATGGCTACGGCCAACTTTAGTTCTTATCAGTGAGGCCAGCAGGCGAGAGCGGCCCACAAATTCCAGAATATCAGGTTACTTGTAGGGTGCGCCTATTGCTGGACCAGAGCGCGCTGCAGCAGCCTTTCTCTTGGGCGGGAGAATTTTCATTGTGCTGTGGTGTCCGGCATTGGTAGTACCGTAAGTCTCGCTCCCTTTCCGTATCATTTGGACAGGTAATTATAATTGGCTTTTCCCTTATATACATTTTCTTGTTTGCTCACGCCTACAATTTTCATCATGTCTATGTCATCAAACAATTCTACTGAGAGGAAATATCGGCGAAAAGTTAATGCAATAATGAGGGAATGTGCTGCAGAAAATGATCGCCTGGAGAAGCAAAAAAAAACGTTAACCCAAATTGTTGATCCTTGTCCAACTGCCGCGTGCAAACCAACCCTTTCAGGACTCCACAATGCATCTGACTCTCTCTCTCTCTCTCTTTCTCTCTCTCTCTCTTTCTCTCTCTCTCTTTCTCTCTCTCTCGCTCTCTCTCTCTCTCTCGTTCGTGACGTGTGAACATAATTACTATTTCTCAGGCAGTAAGTATTAATTTGAGACTGCATATCCGAGCCCGATTTTGCATTTATACATAAACACTCACGCAAACCCTTCCTTTTTCATCATTCTAACTCATCTGTCCTTTTTAGCCAGTAAATCTGTCTCTGTGTTAATGTGTGTGTCTGTCCAACCGTCCATTCACCTGTTGCGGAAAAATGTAAAGTGATATAATCGTGTAAGATTGTTCGTGTTTGTGGAGGTGGTTCGTTTAAGTAGCTAAAGAATTGTGTATTGCTTTAACGTGTTGTGCTATGGGAAAACGGACGCGTTCACCTCTCTTTGTTCTGCCCTGAACAAAGGCACGTGAGCACGTGAGTACGGATGAGTCAGCAGGCTCTTTGTTAGTTGGGGAGGGGGTAGGTGTGGTCATTGTTCTTTGTTGTGGATAGGGGGTGGGGACTTCAAGCCTCCCTTACTTCCGATGCTGTAGGTAACTGGCCCTATGATTGGATCCCAGGGGCGGAAACAGAAGGGCCTGATGGGGGAATAGTCAAGCAGTATAAATACATTGTCCATGTCCAGAAGCGGGAGTGAGAGCGCCGAGTAATAACATGTAGGAGCGAGGAGAGCTCGTGGGGCTGTTGGCGCGTGTAGAAGCGCATCCGCCATTACTGTATACCATGCTGAGTCCTGGAATAAACATCAAGTAAGTCACCTGCCCGTGTCCATCTTCCTATCTTCCTGGCGAAAGCGAGGACGAATCGCAAGCAGACCACCGAGTAGTGACACTGGAGCCTGGAGGCACTGGAGAGGTCAGTGGTCATTACCGTTGTACGTAACACTGGTTCCCGAGACGGAGAAAAAGTAGAGAAGCATGGACGTGGAAGGCGAGAAACGAGAAGAACAACCGGCAGCGGACATGTTGCGGATACTGAAGCTTCTGCTCGACGAACAGAGACAGCAGCAGAAGAAGGAAGAAGAGGAGAAAGAAAAACAGAGAGAACGGCAGTGGCAGGAGGAGAGGGCAGAGCGGCGGAGGAAGGAGGAAGAGAAGGAGCAGCAGTGGCAGGAGGAGAGGGCGGAGCAGCAGAAGAAGGAAGAAGAGAAGAAGCGGCAGCGACAGGAGGAGAAAGAGCTGCAACAACAGCAAGAAGCAGAAGAAAAGCGACAGAAAGAACAGCGGCAACGACAAAAAGAGGAACAGAGAGAACGGCAGCGACGGGAGGAGGCAGAACAAAGGAGACAGGAAAATGCGGCTTTTCTGGAGAAGATTTGCCTGGGGAAGAAAGGAGAGTTCGGCCGCCTCGAATCGCCAGCAGCGACAAGCTTCGAGGGACAGGAGCGAAGCCTCGGCTCCCATGGCGAGGGACAGGACGGAGATGTTGCACGGGACGCGGTGGCAGACCTCCAGAGGAGACTGGGGGAAGGGGGGACCTCTGAACGAAAACCCCCTCCTCCGACCCCCTTCCTGACCTCGGGCGATCATCAGGCGTATCCACTCCGAGCAGAAGCGCCTGCCTTTACCCCGGCGTGGGAGGGGATCTGCATGACCGCTGCCCGACCTCTACAGCAAAGGCCTGAGACCGATGACGATAGGGCCTCGCGGGGGGCCTACCGGGTGCAACCTGAGGTCACGGCGGACAGGAATGGCCAGGGACAGAGGGAGGAGAGCCTCAACCCAGGTGTCGACAAGGAGGCTGCAAGCCTCCCTGGCGCTGTGGACAGAGAAGCGCCGAAGCAGACGACGTGGGAGCAGACAGGGCAGCTGGTGGAAACCCCCCTAGAAGTAACCCCGGGTGTAGGGCCGCTCCAGGGCATGCTGCAGGCGGTGCAAGTGTCCGCAAGGGCACACCTGCAGCGGAGCGTGGGCAGAAAGAGGGCCGGCTACGACCGCAAGGCCGATCGCCAGACCTCTCCTGGGGGCACTGCGCCGTGGATCTTCAGCCCACGGGCTGAGAGGAGACGCAACGCCAAGCTGGCCCAGTCGCAGGCAGGACATCGGAGGAAACGTGCCCGACCATGGAGGGTGGGCCGTGACCGTCGCGGAAAGTACCGAGGGGTGTGCCGCGTTCAGCAGCACTCTTGCGCCCGACTCCGGATGGTGGACCGTGCCCGTCGGGGGAGGCACAAAGGAGAACCTCCGCCCGGCTGGTAGGCGGAGCCCACGCGGACAACCGACCCCTCGACATCGATGTGGAGTGACTGGAGGGAGAGGGAGCCTTGGGTCGCCCTCCGAAGGTGAGAGCGACGAGGGGCCAGCCCAGGCGCATGTGCGGACGCACAGTGGTGTGGCAGGACCATGGCTCTATGACCTGGGAGTAAAGGTTACCGCGAGGAAACCTAGATCCCTCTGTCGGGTCTTGCCACCAGTTTCGTCCCTCTCTCCCCACCACGTGGACCACCAAGATGAGTACAACGGCAGATGAGTGATGGACTTGTTGTTTTCAGGCATTGAATGGACAATTGTTTTGATACATGTAACTTGTTTACATTCGTTCCTGATGTAGTAATTTAGTTTGGAGGTGTGGGAAGACCAACGAGGACGTCTTGGTCTCGAGAGGAGGGAGCTGTGTTGCGGAAGAATGTAAAGTGATATAATCGTGTAAGATTGTTCGTGTTTGTGGAGGTGGTTCGTTTAAGTAGCTAAAGAATTGTGTATTGCTTTAACGTGTTGTGCTATGGGAAAACGGACGCGTTCACCTCTCTTTGTTCTGCCCTGAACAAAGGCACGTGAGCACGTGAGTACGGATGAGTCAGCAGGCTCTTTGTTAGTTGGGGAGGGGGTAGGTGTGGTCATTGCTCTTTGTTGTGGATAGGGGGATGGACTTCAAGCCTCCCTTACTTCCGATGCTGTAGGTAACTGGCCCTATGATTGGATCCCAGGGGCGGAAACAGAAGGGCCTGATGGGGGAATAGTCAAGCAGTATATATACATTGTCGATGCTATGGTACGGGAGTGAGAGCGCCGAGTAATAACATGTAGGAGCGAGGAGAGCTCGTGGGGCTGTTGGCGCGTGTAGAAGCGCATCCGCCATTACTGTATACCATGCTGAGTCCTGGAATAAACATCAAGTAAGTCACCTGCCCGTGTCCATCTTCCTATCTTCCTGGCGAAAGCGAGGACGAATCGCAAGCAGACCACCGAGTAGTGACACTGGAGCCTGGAGGCACTGGAGAGGTCAGTGGTCATTACCTTTGTATGCAACACACCCATCCATTCAACCGTCTTTCTGCTTTAGCATGTGCCTGATAAACCTCTCTCTCTCTCTCTCTCTCTCTCTCTCTCTCTCTCTCTCTCTCTCTCTCTCTCTCTCTCTCTCTCTCTCTCTCGCATTACTAGGATTTCATATCAGAAAGTAAGTGTGCAATTTTTCTAGAAGAGTTCATATGACGCCATTAAGAATAATTGTTGCTAAAATAATTAATATTGAAACGGTGGCGTCTATGACTGAAATATGAAATTGCTTTCAGGAGCCCTGACGAGGACGAAATTAACCTGCCTGCAATGCCGGCAACTCGATCCTCCCCTTTGGCAGCACTAGCCCTCCGCATCATCGCACTTACCGACAGCAGACGTTTGGAAGTCAACTCATGCCACAGCGCGCTCCTCGTCCTTCTCCCCTTTCTCCACCTCCTGCTCGTCAACAAACTGTAGACAGTAAGTTATCCGTTTAAAATCTATATCACCCATTTGCCTTCATCGCAAGTGTTGATGTTGTAAAGCGCTAGCCACAACTCTCAATTGTGGTCAAAGGGGAGATAACTCAGTCAAACCATGTTCACTTCTACTGTAAGGACTTACTGACTGTACAATCACTACCTTTCCATGAAATATGAAGCCAGAAATTATAAACTGCTATGCGTATTTATTACTAACATATCATTCGGCTTGGAGAAAGTGAAAAACTCCTCTCTCTATCTCTCTCTCTCTATCTCTCTCTCCTCTCTCTCTCTATCTCTCTCTCCTCTCTCTCTCTCTCCTCTCTCTCTCCTCTCTTTCTCTCTCTCTCTCCTCTCTCTCTCTCTCTCTCTCTCTCTCTCTCTCTGCAAAATCTTCTTCCTTGCTCATATCTTATCTTACGTTAATTATGCGTCAACAATTTGGAATGGCTGTAGTGACGCTAACTTGAAAAGGCTGAAGTCATTGTATCGATGAGCCTCTAAGCTTATGATGACGGATAGTTCACTATCTACAAATGACAAAATGAAAGAACTTAATTAACATATTGCCTTTTCATAAGCATTTACAATTCAATAAATGTGTCTTAATGAAAAGAATTACCCTGGTTACATTGCTTTTTACAAAAATAGAGGGAAATATAGAAGGAAATCTGGTGGGATATTAGTATTAGTTAAGGAATATTTATCAAAGAATATAACTGTATATGAAGAATGCAAGTTTACGGAAAAGGTTAATTCCAGTGTAAAAAGGCTTTACAGGTTTATTGAGACCGAATTGAGTGAGAATGGTCTATTCTTCAAACTGAATAAGGAAATTATTGGCCGTGATATTTTATTTTGTGCAGTATATATCCCACCGGAAGGCTCACCATATCAAAATAAGGATGCCTTCTCGGACTTGGAAGAAGCTCTTATTAATTTTGGGATTGATAGGGACTATATTTGCTTACTTGGTGACTTTAATGCTCGCACTAGTAACTTATGTGAAACAACACATATTGTTGATCACCATTTACCATGTTTTGATAATGAAGAATTGGAAAATCTTGATGATGTGAATAATATGATTGGTGAACGAGTTTCACAGGACACTAATACTAACAATTATGGATTTAGATTGATAGATTTTTGTAAAACTGCAGGGTTAGCTATTGCAAATGGTAGAAGTGGGTCAGATAAGGGTATTGGTAAATGCACATGCCGTGACAAGAGTGTTGTTGACTATTGCATACTGTCATATAATTTGTTTCCCTTGATTCAAGATTTTATGGTCCTAGATTTTTGTGAATTATACTCTGACGTTCATTGTCCAGTCGCGTTAATGCTCCACAGAGACGAGAGTCTTGATAGGAATAGTGTTGATGAAATGGTTAATGTCTCTGAAAGTAATGCAAGTAATGGAAATTTGAATCTTAGTCAGTACACGAAGCCAGTTTGGAAGCAAAATTGTTCAGAAGCATTTGTCGATAAATTAGACAGACATGCAATCAACACTGTTGACACAGAATTAACCACAATGCTGCTTTCATTGCATGATGTAACCACGAATGAGATAGACTCTGTTACTGACAAAATATGCAGTATATTAACAGATAGTGCAAAGAAGGTCGGGGTAATTAAAAAAAAGTGCAGTGTGAAAGTAAAAAAGAGTAATGGATATAGAAAACAGCAACCATGGTTTAATAGTGTTTGTAAAGAAAAACGAAAAACTTTCTTAAGAGCTAAAAATAAAGCAAAGCGTTTCAAAAGCGTCCAGACGAAGAATGAAAAAAGGTATACTTGTAAGGAATATAAAAAAGCAGTTAAAAAAGCATCTAGAGGTTTTTATAATGACTTTATTAAAAAACTGCGAAAGACAAAAAATACAGATCCAAAAGTTTTCTGGAAATTACTAAAAGAAAATACAAACAGTAAAAACAGTACTAAATCTCCATCATGCATGGCCTTCTTTGAGCATTTCAATAACTTGCAAGAAGATGTTGACGATAACTCTAATAATACTGAAGCCAGATCAGAAGACGATTTGAATGAATATGATAACGTATTACTTAACGCACCCTTTACAAGAGAAGAAATAACTAGAAGTATAAAAAAGTTAAAAAATAATAAATCCTGTGGTCAAGACATGATAATAAACGAATATTTGAAAGCGGCGGGAGATCAGATGTTAGACGTCTTAGTCAAATTGTTTAATGTTGTCTTACAGTCTGGTGAAATGCCTACAAGTTGGTGTATTGGTGAAATCATACCCCTTTATAAGAACAAAGGCTCCCCAGAAGATCCATCAAACTACAGGGGCATTACTATCCTCAGTTGTTTTGGGAAATTGTTTACCTCGGTATTGAATGTGAGATTGTCATATTTTCTTGAGAGTCATAGCAAGATAGGTCAAGAACAAGCAGGTTTTCGGTCTGGATTCTCTACCATTGATCATGTTTTTACCTTACATAGTATCCTAAATTTTTTCCTTCAAAGAAAAAAGCGACTCTTCTGTGCTTTCATAGATTATGAGAAAGCATTCGATAAAATAAAAAGAGCCTTTTTATGGGAAAAAATGTTACATTCTGACATTAATGGAAATTTTTTTTAAATTGTCAAAAATATGTACTCTAGGGCAAAGTCATGTGTAAGAGTAAACAATTCTTATTCTGGTTATTTCTCAAGTCTGTGTGGTGTCAGACAGGGAGAAAATTTGTCTCCCCTGCTTTTTGCTCTTTTTTTGAATGATTTAAAACAGTTTTTACTTCAGAAAGATGTTGGTTTGTTTACCATGTCTAGAGATGCCTATATGGCTAACATGGAGGACTCTGATGTTAATGCTTTATTTCAAATGTTTTTATTATTGTACGCCGATGACACTGTAATATGTTCAGAGTCAGAAGCAGGGTTGCAGAGTCTATTGGATGGAATGTATGACTATTGCATTAGATGGAAACTTCACGTTAATATTAACAAGACTAAAATTATTGTTTTTTCTCGAGGAAAAATTAGAAACAAACCTGTCTTCTTGTTTAATGGTGAGCCAATCGAAGTTGTGTCTGATGTTATGTATTTAGGATTAAGATTGAACTATAATAATAAGTTTTCAGTCGCTCAGAAAAATTTATTTGATCGAGCTTCGAGAGCAATGTTTTCTTTGCTGAGAACCTGTAGAAAATTGTCTCTCCCAGCTGATATACAGATTGACCTGTTTGATAAGATGATAGCTCCTATTTTGTTGTATGGCTCTGAAGTTTGGGGTTTTAGTTCGTGCGAAATCGCAACTAGATTACAACTTCGCTTTTATAAAACTGTATTCAAGTTGAGAAAATCAACACCCAATGCTATGGTTTTTGGCGAGTTGGGAAAAATACCTTTAGACATTAATGCTAAACGTAGATTATTATGCTATTGGTATAAATTAATAAATCCTGAGAACCGAAATAACTTTTCAAGTATTGCATACTGGTTTTCTTATAAAATGTTTTCATTAGATTTGTTAGATTCTGAATATTTATCTTCCATAAAAACCATTCTGGATAGTCTAGGATTATCAGGATTTTGGACCCTGCAAGGGAACTTACAATTTTCAGCAACTTGGTTTAAAGAAAAGGTCAGAAGGTGCTTGTACGACCAGTACATTCAACAATGGTTTACAGAGATAGATACTAAAGACATGTTTTATAATTATAGGATGTACAAAGATGAATTTGTGTGTGAAGATTATATCAATATTTTGTCATTTAGACAGTGTGTTTCATTTATGAAATTCAGAACCTTGAACAATAGATTGCCAGTGCAAATAAATCGTTATTTAAATGTGCAAAGATCGGAACGCCTTTGTACAAAATGTGCTTCCGGCGACATTGGGGATGAATACCATTATGTGTTTGTTTGTGATTTTTTCAAAGATGAGCGATGTAAATTTTTGTCAAGTTACTTTTGTAGAAGACCAAATAGCTTAAAATTTAATCAACTCTTTGGTAGCAGAAAGAAGAACGTACTGTCAAATCTAGTAGAATTCCTGAATATTATTTGTAAAAAAATTAACTGAATAACTCTAAACCACAATTTCAATGCTTATGTTGCGTGTATTGAGTTGTATTTTTTCCTCCATATACAATTTTTCCTCATTGTACATTTCTTTTTCCGTTTTTCTATTTTTGACTTTTTGTTTCTTCTTTTCTTTTCTTTTTTTTCTTCTTTTTTTTCCATTTCTGATTCAATTATGTATGTTATAGTTGGTTTTGTTATTAATATTCTAAATGCCCCCAAGGGTAAAGAATAAATTGTGCCTTGCCTTGACGGGCCTGGCACCCAAACTTGAAAACTTGAACTTGAACACAACCTAGGGTTGATTTATTTAAACATAGCCTTTCTTATTCAGGGGGCTACTATGTGGAACACAATATCCAATTCTCTAAAAATTGCGAAATCTTTAGAGAAATTTAAACTGAAACTACATACTTTTCTTATACAGTCATCCTAGATACTTTCATCTTATTCTAAATTCACTTTGTGGCTATTTTCAACGTGGTATTTCGTTGCCATGAATTGATTGTAACCTGTGTTATTGTGTGAATTTTGTGTGTGATAGAGGGTGGCTGGGTGGGTAGGGATGGGATTGGATTGGTTTGTTTGTTTTCTTGTTTTAACAAGGGCTGGATGTAAGATAGGCAATTTTGCCTCAAGGGCTGAATGTAAGAAAGGCACTACTGCCTAATTCACCAATCTTGTAAAATAAAGTTCGTTCATTCGTTCGTTTGTTCTCTCTCTCTCGCTCTCTCTCTCTCTCTCTCTCTCTCTCTCTCTCTCTCTCTCTCTCTCTCTCTCTCTCTCTCTCTCTCTCTCTCTCTCTCCTCCTCCTCCTCCTCCTCTCTGTCTGCCTCACCTCCTGAAGTCTATTAGCTCCAAAACTTTCTGACACTTTCTTCTATAGCCATACTCTTTATCGATAAACTTCCTGCATATTGCCATATTGAATGAAGAAGCTTTAGTTTTGCTATTTGGATTTGTGCTTTGTTCACAAATATATCATTCTTATTCACCAATTTGTTTTGACAGATGCTGTCTCAGAACGACATCAAGTCGAGAGGAAGATGTACACATCTTACCTAGGAGAGTGGCTGAGTTGCTGGCGGGATAGGCAGAAAGGCGGCAAGAGAAACAGACCGGGCACGCAGACCACACAAGAAAATGCGTAGGCAGAAAGTGGAAAGGAAATGAAAGAATGGAAGATTGATTGTCTTAGACAGATAGATATATATAGTAAACGAAACTATCTCTAACCTCAAAGTACAACTAAATATATATATCTATGCATATATTTTGAATATGCAACTCATGCATGTTCTTTGCATGCTGAATCCAAAGATTGCACACTGTGACTGTTTAGTGAAAAATTCTAATAAATGTCCTTAACTTGTCAATCAATGACTTCGTTTTTCATGTAAGGTTATTTACACTTAGTAAGATATTTCTGGAATCTAAATTCAATCTGTACAATTTTTGCCTTCTCTCATTGTGGGTGTGTGTTGTGCGCGCTCTGTGTGCATGTGTGTGTGTTTATGTGGACGTGTATTTGTGTGTTTGTGTGTGTCTCTCTCTCTCTGTATCTGGCCGGGTACGTATGGCTGCTGGAGAATTCTTCTCCTTTTTAAGAAAATGTATGTATGTATGTATGTATTTTCATTTTTACTGCGCCATTATCACGTTAAACATGCTCATGGCGCGACAAGACGAAAAAAAAGAAGTTTTGAGGCCAGTTTTAAATGCGGCCAAGGATGGACTAACCCTCAGACCCTCAGGAAGTTGGTTCCAGAGTCTCGGTCCAACAACGCTGAAGGAGCGGTCACCGAAGCTCCGTAACCTTGTTTGTGGGACAATCAATAGTCTTCTTTTTGAGGAACGGAGATTCCTTGTGGGGTTGTGAGGTCTAAGGAGTTCTCCAAGGTAGGTTGGGGCTTTACCAGTTTCACACTTAAAGCCGATGGAGAGGGTCTTAAATTCCACCCGTTGGCGAAATGCTACAGTTATTCAAGTGAAGGATTCAAGAGTTTATCCGGCTTGGACCGGACCACCCTGGAACCCATGCAGGTCCTAAGGCAATAATTCCAGGCCTGGAATAGGCAAGGCCTGGATGCCAGGGCTGGTCCAGGGCGAGAGAGAGAGAGAGAGCGAAAAAGAGGAAGAGGGAGAGGGAGAGGGAGGGAGAGGGAGGGAGAGGGAGGGAAAGAGGGAGAGAGAGGGGGAGAGGGAGAGAGAGAGAGAGAGGGAAAGAGGGAGAGAGACGGAGAGAGGCATGCATGCATGCATGCATGCAGGAAGTCATGCAGAACTAGAGACTGAATGCCTGAATGAATGAATGAATGAATGAATGGAATTGCACGGTCTATCAGGCTTTGTAGGCCATGTAAATCACGAAACCATTGAAACTAGATAAGTAAACGTCAGTCAGGCCGCGACTTCCCTTGCCATGCGCCTCTTCCAACACGCGGCAGGAGACGCGGTGGGTCAATGTGTTTTATTTCCAACCCACACGGGGGAAGAGAGACACAGACAGGCGAAGACATCAAGATGGAAGGATGGGTGGAAGGATGGATGGAAGGATGGATGGATGGAAAGATGGATGGAAGGATAGATGAATGGAAAGATTGAAGGATGGATAGAAGGATGGAAGGATGGATGGAAGGACGGACGAACGGACGGACGAATGGATGGATGGAAGGATGGATGGAAGGGTGGATTGGTGGGTGGATGGGTGGATGGATGCTTGGATGGATGGGTGGATGGGTGGATGGATGGATGGATGAATGGATGAATGGATGGATGGATGGATGGATGGATGGATGGATGGATGGATGGATGGATGGATGGACGGATGGATGGATGTTTACGGCCCACCAGCCTCTGTAGGCTATGTAAGACCATTAAGCACAGAAATCACTAGAATAGTTTAGGTGAACGTAAATCAAGCCACATCTCAACTATAGAGACGGATACAAGCCCTGGAAATGAGATGCTACCGCATGATTCTGAAAATCTCATAAAGACCATGTCACGAATGAGTAAGTCAGCAACATGATCAGTAGAGAATTTGGACAGTACGAAGACCTGCTCTCAATCGTGAAAAGCAGAGAGCTGAAGTGGTACGGTCACGTGTCAAGAGGCAGTGGGCTGGCCAAGACCATCCTGCAAGGTACCGTACCAGGTGGGGGAAGGAGAGGCAGACAGAGAAAGAGGTGGGAAGACAACATCAAAGAGTGGACAGGCTTGACCTTTGCTGACTCACAGCGAGCCACAGAGGATAGAGATCGATAGAGGAAGATTGTCCGAAAGTCATCAGTGGTGCCTCAACAACCCATCTCAGGGTTAAGAGACTGAACTGAATTGAAATCAAGTCACGATGTCTCCATTTCTTTGCCTCTTACAAATCGCGCAGGGAGACGCGGTGGGTCAATTCAAACATTAAACAAAATTAACCCCCAAACCCAAAGGGGGCAAGACAACGAGACAAAGAGAAAGAGGTTCGATAAGGGATTTACAAATTTTCCATTTAAAAATATGGGCTATAGAATAATGCCACTTACCAGATGGAAGTGTCCTTGTCACACTGGAATGGCTGTGGATTGCTGGATGTCCAGTGAGATTCTGTGCACTGTCCTGCGTGCTGTGAGTTGTTTTGAAGTCATCACTTTTTTGCACGTTTTTCTCTTGCATTTCACGCAATTTTCCTCCAAGTGTAAATTGACATACGTTTTCCTTGTTAACGGCACATCAATACCTGGCTCGTAAAAAAAATTGTAGTATTAACTTTGGGTAGTATAGGGAAACCCCTCGCTGGTTTAGAAACTTTTGTAGCTTGCTTTGAAAGTATATCAGAAAATATTATTACAACAAAACCAACAAAATGTTGCACATGGCAGACTAAAAGCTTCTAACTGTCATAACGAGGTACGTGCCCAAAGATTTTTCATGAATCTGAAGAGGAAAACATTGCTTGTTCTCTACGGTCATCACACACAGATCACAACAAGAAATTATCTAACACGTCAAAGTGCTATAGTGTGTTCATGTTGTAGTTCATTGATTAATGGGTGTTCAGTATTCAGGGAGATCGAATAAAAGGGTTTATTGCTAGCTTTCAAAATGTATTCAACTTGCCAAAAGAGGAAAGCAAACACAACCACATATGAGAACTACATATGGCTGGAGCCGATCCATGCTCCCCTCGTCAGCTGGAACCCCTGGCTGTGGAACTTTCGGGGCCTGCTCCAGTAGCTCAGCCAGGGGCGGCCCCAAGCAGCAGTGTGTTATTGTGTACAACAGAATTTCCATGTCGCCAGTGTGTTATTGTGTACAACCACATTTTCCATGTCACCAGTGTGTTATTGTGTACAACAAGATTTTTTATGTCCCCAGTGTTTTATTGTGTACAACTATTTTTTCACTGTCACTAGTGTGTTATTGTGTACAACCAACGTTTTGTATATGACCAGTGTGTTATTGTGTACAACTATATGTTCCACGTCATCAATGTGTTATTGTGTACAACAAAATTTTCTATATCACTGGTGTGTTATAGTGTACAAGCACATTTTTATGTCACCAGTGTGTCATTGTGCACAACCAAATTTTCCATATCACCAGTGTGTTATTGTGTACAAGCAAATTTTTAATGTCACAGGTGTGTTATTGTGTACAACCAAATTTTTTATGTCACCAGTGTGTTATTGTGTACAACCAAATTTTTTTTATCACCAGTGTGTTATCGGGTACAACCATATTTTCCATGTCACCAGCGTCTTATTATGTACAAGTACATTTTTATGTCACCACTATGTTATTGTGTACAACCACATTTTTTACTGTCACCAGTGTGTTATTGTGTACAACCACATTTTCCATATCACTGGTGTGTTATTGTGTAAAATCTAACTGTTCATGTCACCTGTGTGTTATTGTGTAAAACCTAACTGTTCATGTCTCCAGTGTGTTATTGTGTAAAACCTAGATGTTCATGTCACCAGTGTGTTATTGTGTAAAACTTAACTGTTCATGTCTCCAGTGTGTTATTGTGTAAAACCTATATGATCATGTCACCTGTGTGCTGTGTACAGCCTAAGCTTTTTCTGTTACATATACCATTGTGTTATAAATGTGGTAGGTGCGTGGCTGTCGAGCATGGCAGTAGATGTTTTAGCGTGGATGGGATATCGAGATGACAAGTTGGACCGGTGACTATTCAAACTCCTTTATTCTTCTTCCTTACAAGGCAGAATACAAGGGCACCCGACACAAACCGTGTTCACTCCCTACCCGGTTGCCTACCGAATCCCCTACCCTTTTCTTTTCTCCCCCCCCCCCTCTCTCCCCTCCAATCCTTATCTCCTCTGGCTCCACCCCTTGTTCCCAATGGCTGAGAGAGTCCCAGAACCTCTGACCAGTTAGAGATTCCTTTAAAACTTTCACACTCCAACACAAACAGGCGCCAACCAGAGCCCCAGATGTTCTGAACACAACTCTATTCTCCCTCTGATCTGACAGGGCTTGTCCCTTTGTTCCCAGGGGCACTATCACTCCATCTATAAACACTCTGCTCTGGCCAGCTGAACGCACCCCCTTTTACCCTAGTATCTTCTCTTGGATTTCTTCCGAGATAGTTGTTGAGAGATTAAGGATGTCCCACATGCCCAGATGTTGGTGGGCTGAACGCATCTCTACTCTATGATGTTCCAACGAAAATTCCTTTACAAAGGGCTCCAACTTAATACAAGGCTACAAAATTACAGAATTCACAGTGCACGAATGCATACTATGGATACTGCAAGAAAGGAATCTACTAATAAACTCATGCCTTTCTCCTTCACGTGTAGTGAGAATCAAACTGCTTATCATCCTGGTTGTCATGTAACAGTATGGGGGCTTTTGTCCGGGATACATATGCTATTGAGTAGCTCGTGTAAATCTCATGATAGATGAAATGTAAAATTAATTTTCCTCAGCCAATATATTGCATGTTAAATCAGTTACTTCAGAAGAAAAAAACAACAAAAAAAACAACGTGAACTCACATCCTATAGAATTTTATGTTAACAATTCTAAAATGGAACTCAATGTGAAAAAGTTATGCCAGATTGATAAAGCTGGTTTGCTTGCAGCTGCAAATGATTTGGGATTAAAAGTAGACGATGGAATGCAGAAAGGCCAACTCTTGGCGAGAGTTGTCAGATGTTTGACTGAGAAGGAGGCAAGTGAGGTGGTTAGTTCGAGTGCAACTGCCTTTGCCTCTTCAGCTCCAACTGGGTCAAATGGAGATTTGGATGATGAAATGAGACGTTTAGAGATAGAAGAGAAGAGAATGAGAATGAATCTGGTAAGGAGGGAGAGAGAAGAAAGACTGGTTATAGAGAAGGAGGCATTGGAGCTAGAGAGAATGAAACTTCAACAACCCCCTCCCCCATCCGCCTATCACATGGGTATAGATCTCATGCAGTACAGAGATGTCTCGTACCCCACCACATAAAGTACAACAACATTGTTCATGTCAACAGTGAGTGATTGTGCACAAGCTAAATTGTATGTCACCAGTGTGTTTATTGTTCACAACATACTTTTTCATGTCATTAGTGTCTTGTGTGCAATCTACTATTTCATGTCACCAGTGTGTTAGTGTTTACAACTTAATCGTTCATGTTATCAGTGCATTGTGTACAACCTATTATTTCATGTCATCAGTGTGTTATTGTGTACAACCTAATATTTCATGCCACTAATGTGTTGTTGTGTACACACTGGTACTTTATGTCACCATTGTGTAATTGTGTACAACCTAATTTTCCATGTCACCAGTGTGTTATTGTATAAAGCATAGTTTTTCATGTCACATATGTGTTGTGTACAGCCTAATCTTTTTATATTACATAAAACATTGTGTTATTAAGCACAACAAAGTTGTGAGCACAACCTAAATTTGTGTGTCACATGCATTTTAGTGTGTAAAACCTAATTGTTCATGTCAACTGTGTGCTATTGTTCACAACATACTTTTCCATGTCACCAGTGTCTTGGGTGACATGTAATTTTGTATGTCACCAGTTTGTCATTGTGTACACACTAATAGTGTTTGTCACCAGTGTGTTATTGTGTACAAACTAAATTTTATGTCACCAGTGTGTTATTCTGTACAACCTAATATTTTATGTCGCTGGTGTGTTATTGTGTACACACTAATATTTTATGTCACCATTGTGTTATTGTGTGGAACCTAATTGTCCATGTCACCGGTGTGTTATTGTATATAACCTAGTTTTTCATGTCACCTATGTGTTGTGTAGAGCCTAATCCTTTTATGTTACATATACCATTGTGTTATTAAGTACAACAACATTTTGTGCACAATCTGTATTTTTGTGTCACCAATTTATAGTGTGTAAAACGTAATATTTCATAACGCTAGTGTGTTATTGTTCACTATTTTATGTCATTAGTGTATTGTGTGCAATCTAATTTTTCATGTCACCAGTGTGCTATTGTGTTCAACCTAATTCTTTAAAGTTACCAGTGTGTTGTGTACAACAGTATTTTTTATGACACCAGTGTCTTGTGTACACAATAATATTGTATGTCACCCATGTGTTTTGTACAACCTAGTTTTTCTTATTGGGAGTGTATTATTGTGTGCAACCTAATTTCTTTGTAACCAATGTGTAATTGTGTACAATCTGAGTTTTCATTTCATCACCATGTTCTTGTTTACAATCCAATTGTTCATGTCATCAGTGTGTTAATGTGTAAAACCTCATTGTTTATATCACCAGTGTGTTGTCTTGTACAGCTTAATTTTCTTTGTCACCAGTGTGTTGTTTTGTACAACCTAATTTTCTTTGTTACCAGCGTGTTGTTGTCTACAACTGAATTATTCATGTCAACAGTGTATTTATGTTTAGAACTTAATTATTCATGTCACCAATGTGTTAATATGTACAATTGAACCATTCATGTCATCAGTCCATTAATGTGTGTAACCTAATTTTTCATATCATCAACATGTTACTGTGTACAACCACATTTTTCATGTCATCAGTGTGTCAATGTGTAAAACCTAATTTTCATGTCACCAGTGTGTTATTATGAACAATCTCATTTTTTCATCAATGTGTTCAAGTGCACATCCTAATAATTTATGTCACCAGTGTACAGTTGTATATAATCTAATGTTTACAATCACCATGTACTCTGCACAACCTAATCTTTCATGTCATTAGTGTGGTATTGTGTACAACTAACTTTTTCATGTCACCAGTATTCTTAAAGTAATAACACAGAAAGTCATCTTGTTTTTTGTTTTCTTTCTCTTTTTTGTTAGTCACCAGTATGTGGTGTACAACCTACTTTTTAATGTCATTAGTGTGTTATTGTGTACAATTTTTTCATATCACCAGTATGTGGTGTACAGCCTACTTTTTAATGTCACCCGTGTGTTATTGTGTACAACCATATTTTCCATGTCACCAGTGTGTTATTGTGTACAACAAGATTTCTTATGTCACCAGTGTGTTATTGTGTATAGCCAAATTGTTTTATGTCACCAGTGTGTTATTGTGTACAACCACATTTGTTATGTCACCAGTGTGTTATTGTGTACAACTAAATATTTATGTCACCAATGTGTTATTGTGCACAACCATATTTTTCATGTCACCAGTGTGTTATTGTGTTCAACCACGTTTTTATGTCACCAGTGTGTTATTGTGCACAACCAAATTTGTGTGTCACCAATGTGTTATTGTGCATGACCATATTTTCCATATCACCAGTGTGTTATTGTGTACAACCAAACTATCCATATCACTGGTGTTATTGTGTACAAGCACATTATTTGGAGGTCACCAGTATGATATTGTTTACACTCAAATTTTCAATGTTACCAGTGTGTTATTGTGTACAACCATTTTTTATGTCACCAGTGTGTTATTGTGTTCAACCATATTTTGCATGTCACCAGTGTGTTATTGTGTACAACCATATTTTCCATGTCACCAGTGTGCTATTGTGTACTAGCACATTTTTATGTCACCAGTGTGTTATTGTGTACAACCAAAATTTTCCATATCATTGGTATGTTATTGTGCAGAAGCTCATTGTTTATGTCACCAGTGTGTTTTTATGTACAACACAATTTTTGGGTTTCACCAGGCCTTGGGCAAAGGCTGTTGTTATTTGTTGACTCCAGCCAAAAACCAAGGCTACAGCAAAATGTTGTTATGTTGTACTGTCTTCTTCTTCTTCTTCTTCTCGAACGCCACCATGTCACCAGTGTGTTATTGTGTACAACCAAAATTTTCCATATCATTGGTATGTTATTGTGCAGAAGCTCATTGTTTATGTCACCAGTGTGTTTTAATGTACAACACAATTTTTGGGTTTCACCAGTGTCTTATTGTGTACCACCAAATTGTTTTATGTCACCAGTGTGTTATTGTGTACAACCAAATTTCTCATGTCACCAGTTGGAAGGAAAACAGTAGATGCGGTGAGTTTAGTTGATAAGACATCAGGAGAATTTTCATTTGATTGGACCAAACTTTTTTTGGGGGGTGAATACTGATTTGTATCTTTGTACGATTTCACAGACACCATTTCTTGGCAATGACATACTTGGCTATTGTTTGGGAAACTGCTGCACGTTTTTCTTCCCTACACTTGTCTGTTCATTTATCATACACTAATCCAACCTTCCATCCAAGCATCAAGCTGTGAACACAACCATTGGTGAGATGTTAACATTTATTTTAGGATCAGCCTACAAAGCAGAGAGAGCAAGGTTTTTAATCTTTATAATCTCTAATAACAATTATGAGGCCACTCATCATTGGATGACGTATCTGCCAAATGCTTTGAACTGATTTTAGGTATGAATTACATTGATGTACAACAAATTCTAAATATCATTGAATATGATGAGCAGCTATAAGTTGCTCTCAATTTCCAAATTCATAGAAGACATAAACATATGAAGAGCATTTCACAAAATGTACACTCACGTACACCAATAAAGCAAATAGTTTTCTGCATGTCTATTTCCAAACTCTCAAATGATATTTTGTAATTAACATGATTTTACATACAGAGATACTGCACGCATGTTTCTCGATAACAGGATTTAAATTTTTTGATCATAACACTCTTTGATGGTACAATTAAACATGCTGTGTATAGAATACCATTTTGAGCTCTTAATGTTTCAAAGTCAGCTGAACATTTCTACAGCATCTCTATTACCTGAAAAAAACTAGGTACAGAATATTTAACAAACATCTCCAAATTTTATGAAAATGAACAATCAATGACAGAACAAGAATAACAGTAGCATAACCATCCTCCACATATGCAAGAGCCTTCATTGTATGCACGGGGACAAATAATTTTGAAAAGAGTGATTGCTTGCCTCTGCAAAGATTAATACGGTAACTGACATCCCTGTGCAAGTTTGGTGGTAATTTCATTGTGAGGAAAATAGCTATAGTTTTTCTTATCCAACTGTTGCAAAAGTAAAATTGAGAAACACATTGCATGTAGATCAATACATTCAGGCCTCTATATCCTTAGCTGCTAATTTTGCTGTTGTTTTTTATCAGCAAGGTAATAGAACAGTTTTTCTTTATATATATATATATATATATATATATATATATATATATATATATATATATATATATATATATATATATATATATATATATATATATATATATAAAACAAAAAACAGAAAACATACTGAGTAGAAAATAAGAGAAAAACAAAAAAAAAAAGTATTTTTCCCACTCACTCACTCACTCACTCACTCACTCACTCACTCACTCACTCACTCACTCACTCACTCACTCACTCACTCACTCACTCACTCACTCACTCACTCACTCACTCACTCACTCACTCACTCACTCACTCACTCACTCACTCACTCACTCACTCACTCACACACACACACACACACACACACACACACACACACACACACACACACACACACACATTGGATCCACTTTATTTTTGGATGAGCATTTCAGCAACTAACAGTTTGTTATTTTATTGGCATTTTAATAAATACAAATATAAAACATAAATAAATTAATAAATAAGTAAATGAATAAATAAATAAATACATACATGAATAAATACATACGTAAATAAATAAATACATACATACATAAATACATACACAAATGAATACATGAAACAAAACATGACTTATATCTGAACATGGTGTAAACAATCAATGATTAAAACCGATTCAGATGGCAACATTCTATTGGATTATTCAAGGAACTGGCACACCTACATTAATCTTTATGATTCGAGCGTAGCTTGCAATTCTGCATGTAGGAGAAGGTATGGGCCCAGGTCGTTGCACATGTATTGATGAACAGCCTCTGGTCTCTACATCAGTTTCATGTATAATATAAGTTGCCCAAATGTATGAATATAGGATCAAGATCTAAACAAGACTCATGTGTATTCATCATTCATTCATGAAACTGCTGCAGATGTAATCATTAAAGGGAGGACTGCTGCACGCACATTTCTATCTGCACAATATCATTATGCGATCAGACTGAAGCATAGCTCTCATTACTCCATCCAGGTGAAGAAGTGGGCCTCGGTGAGTCCTTTTGCGCGATGGGTTTCAATAGCAGACATGAACTCATCGGCCACAGCACGGGACTGCTCTGTGACTTCTCCAGTGAAGCTCCGAGGACCGAGGACCTGCATGAAGAATGTATACCTGCAGGTAGGGGGGGAGAGACCCTGGCTGATGACGACATCGGCATGCATTGGACTGCACTCCAGGAAGTCGTGGGTCTTCAGGATGTTCTTGATGTTATTCTTCAACTCGATCCGTTCCCATACGTCGCTATCGTTTGTGGTGGTGATGAAGCTGACGTTGAGAGGGACGCGTTGGTTCTTCCGGTTCTGGATGGCTTTGGTCAGGCTCTCATAGCTGTCCAGGATATGTCTGGCAGGGGGATAGGGATCGGGTTGAGGCCCGATGTTGCCTAGAAAACAGAGGTTGGGAGATGGAGGCTGATATAAAATTTTCAGGCAGCCAACAAAAACCATCCCGTCAGCCTAAGCTAGCCAGTCGACCAGCCAGCTACTCACCAACCATCAAGCAACACACCCATCTAGCCAGGTAACCACTCAACTAGCACACCAGCCAGTCGACCGGCAGATGACCCAGCTATCCGGTCAATCACCCAGCTAGTTAGCCGGCTAGCCAGTCAGCTAGTAACCCATATACCCAGTCAGCCATTTAGCCAGCTAGCCAGCTGAGTAGCTTGGCAGGAGGAGTACAGTAGATGAACAGAAGGAGCAGGAAGAGAATGAAATAAGGAGAAGCAAGAAGCAGACAAATCAGCAGCAAAATCAGGACAAGGATCTGTGGGAGGAGCAGAAACAAGGTCCGAACAAAGAGTGGAGAGACATGAAAATCGAAGGGGGGTGGGGTGGAGGTGAGGGTGGGGTGGGGTGGGTGTGTGTGTAGATAGGGTGGGGATGGAGTTGGGTGGAAGAAGAGAGAAATGCCTAATTAGTTTTAACGTTGATATGGAGAAAATATTCATCCTATCAATTGCAAGCACCATCGATGCAAGGTTTTGAAGCACATCACATGACACGGAATGGTTCTCAACATACAATGATACACATGTCTTCGGAAGCTCAACTCTTTTGACATCGAATATCAATTAAAAAAACACAGAAAGAAATGAACAAATAGAGAAATATGCTTTAGTGTTAACACTGCTTTGAGGATAATATTCATTCATTCAGTTCTTCCCAAGCACCACCGATGCTAAGTTACGAAGCACAACCCATGACATGGAACGTGTCTCAACATAAACATTAACTAATGATTAAGTCTTCGGGAGCTCAACTTGTTTGGCATCGAAGATCAACAAAAGAATTGAAGGAAAGGAACAGATAAAGAGATATTCTTCAATTACATACGCAACTCGCCATCAGGAGGCTCGATGTATCCGGAGAATGAAGCCATGGTGCTGTTGCTTTCTGGTCGAAACAGGAACAACTTCAACAAGCGACCGAGGTCGACGCCAGACTCTACTGAGCCTCGTCGAAGTCCGCACTCCCGGTATCGGACTATTCAAAGTGCTCTGTTGGGTTTCCTTAAACGACTGTGCACAGGTGGTTACAGCTGTTCAGTGCTACTTCCTTTTCAAGGATACTTTCACTCGGCAGGCAAAAGCAGCGCTCTTTTCTGGCCCAAGTGCAAATGTTGATATTGGCGTTGCTAACGGTTAAATGACGTCACTTCCGAAAAACGTCATTTCCCCTTGCTTTGGATTCCGAAGAGAATGTCCTGTTCTTATTGATTCGATTTTAAAAAGCTTTTAACAAAGATGTTGGCGAATTATGCATTCAGATATATATACATATATATATTTGACAAAAATATTACATATCTCACAGAACGGATCTTACGAGTCTGCTGTGTCCATGAATGCAGACTCGTATATATGAGAGGGAGCGCACCAAAAAAAATATACCACATTGACATAAAGTACATGTCGTCGTCGGTTGACCATTGGGGTGGATGATGACGCTAGAGCACTCCACGTTAATTGGTGGGTGCGGGAGTGCCTGGTCAGTCCTAACCTGGACGCACCCACTCTGGGACAGCGGGGGCACTGGAAGGAGGCTGAGTGATGGCATTCTAGTAAACTAGAGATTTCGCCTACCGGCAAAGTACTACTGACTCGGGTTTACAGAATGGGCTGATGGAGGCGCAGATGCAGAGGCCTTCCTGCGGTGCCTGGCGGGAGTGAGCTTTCCTTGGCGGCACTCTTCAAACTTCCTGACGGCCCTGTTGGTTGCCGCAACACGCGTCTAAATGCAGGGCGTCATCAATTCAGTCCTCCTTTCTCCGGAAGTGAATCCAAGAGAACGTAACTCTGCGAGTAATCACTACGGGAAAAATTCCGCAACCAAGCGCCAAGAATTAATGTAACTATGGGACGGATGAATTACACTTTTATAATATAATTCGGGCAAAGTGTGCAGATGTCAGAAACGTCGTTTTCTATTTTAAACATCCCTATCATAACTTACTTACTTACTTACTTACTTACTTACTTACTTACTTACGTACTTACGTACTTACTTACTTACGTGCTTGCTTGCTTGCTTGCTTGCTTGCTTGCATGCTTGCTTGCTTGCTTGCTTGCCTGCTTGCTTGCTTGCTTGCTTGCTTGCTTACTTACTTACTACTTACTTACTGTAGATGTTTGTGTCTATTCATGTAACAAGGCATTGTGGGACTTCCGCCATGTGAGGTCATTAAATAAAAGAAGGACGCTCAGCAATCTGAAGCAGTTGTTTCATTCCTGAATGCCTGCACCTCTGTGAACATTTCTACATGGTGTCAGAAGCGGGATAAGTGCCCATGTTCAAGCAAGTACTATAACCTTTATAATTTTGATTCAAATTTGAGTCATCGCACGTTCAATACTTGAATCTTTTCGTCCTCCGACACATGCAAGCTGTGTAGGCGCACGCTGTTGCCAGATCGCCAGAGAGCCGGGCCGCATTGAGGCCCATGCTGAGCAAACCTAACGAGCTGTGAGCGGGGGACCCCGGTAGGGCCCTGTAGATTTTTGTGTTTATTCATGTAACAAGGCATTGTGGGACTTCCGCCATGTGACGTCAAGAATAAAGAAGGACGCTCAGCAACCTGAAGCATTTTGTTTTATTCCTGAATGCCTGCACCTCTGTGAACATTTCTACATGGTGTCAGAAGTGGGATGAGTGCCCATGTTCAAGCAAGTACTATAAACTTTATGATTTTGATTCAAAGTTGAGTCATCGCACATTGAATACCATAATCTTTTCGTCCTCCGACAGATGCAAGCTGTGTAGGCGCGGATTACCGAGGCTCAGCGCATTCTGTCCAGTTTATTTCTTCCGTCCTCCGACACATGCAAGCTGTGTAGGCGAGGTGTGCCACAGTAGTTACGTTTTTTTTCTGAAAGCACTGTATGTGGCACAGTGGTACTGATTCCTCCTGATCATCATGGAATGTTTGCTCAAACCAGAACCTTTGTCCTTTGAAGGCAATGTGGCTGAAAATTGGCGACATTTGAATCTGACTTCGACATATTCATAGAGGCAGCATATGGCGACAAGGATGAGAGAACCAAGTCGTACATCCTGCTCAATTTGGCTGGCAGAGAGGATATCGAAAAAGCTAAAACTTTCACTTATGCTGTTGAAGTGAAGAACGATGCTGCTGCTGTCATTCAGGCTGCTGGACAAGACGGTATATAAAGTTACTGAAAGCAATGGGCTCTCTGAGAAAGTCTTCAACGAGTACGGGGATCTCTTTGATGACAAGCTGGGCACTCTGCCATCCACATACACAATGAGAGTTGACCCGACAGTGCCTCCTGTTGTAAAACCAGCAAGGAAAATTCCCCAAGCCATGGAGGGGAAGGTGAAGGAGGACTTAGAATGCATGGTCCAGAAAGGCGTCATCAAGCGTGAAACGGAGCCAACAGAGTGGGTCTCACAGATGATCGCCACCAAAAAGAAGAACAGCGATGTCAGGATATGTCTGGATCCTAGGGACCTCAACAAGGCTTTGAAAAGGCCACATTACCCCATGCACACAGCAGAAGATGTAGCGTCACGCCTGGGAAACGCATAAATCAACTCAACCTTATATGCCAAGGCGGGATTTTGGCAGATCACGTTGGATGAACAGTCCTCACCGCACACAACCTTCAGCACCCCTTTAGGGAGGTACAGATTCCTCCGCATGCCTTTTGGCATAAATAAAGCCAGCGAAGTCTTCCAGGCAGCCATGGAAGGACTCTTTGAAGGCTACCCCTGCTCCATCATAGTTGATGATATCCTCATCTGGGGCACCACAGAAGAGGAACACGACTCCAACCTGAAAAAGGTCCTCTACAGGACCAGAAAGATTGGCTTGAAGCTGAACCAGAGCAAATGCAAGTTCAGACAGAGGAGCGTCTCCTTTGTTGGTCACAAGTTCACGGAAGACGGTCTCAAGCAAGACCTGGAGAAAACAGATGCAATCAGAAACATGCCACAGCCTGAAGTCAAAGCTGCTCTCCAGAGATTCCTGGGCATGACGAACTATCTGAACAAGTTCATCAAAGACTACAGCGAGAAGACGGCCACACTGCGTGAGCTCTTGCGCAGTAATGTAGTCTGGAGCTGGACTGAAACGCACCAGCAGACATTTGACCGACTGAAGAAAGAGCTGACGAACCCTCCAGTCTTGGAATACTTCGACTCCAGGAAGAGGGTAGTTCTCTCTGTGGACGCATCGAAGAGTGGCCTTGGAGCAGCATACCTACAAAACGGAGCTCCGGTTGCCTATGCCTCAAGAGCCCTCACAAACTGTGAAACCAGATATGCCCAAATAGAGAAGGAATTACTGGCTGCAGTCTTCGCTTGCAAGAAATTCCACGACTTCATTTATGGTCGGCAGGTGACCATTGAGACTGATCACAAGCCATTGATCAGCATCGTAAAGAAAAAGCCTCTACAGGCTGCACCAGCTCGTTTTCAAAGAATGCTGCTGCATCTGCAACGCTACAAGCTGCAGTTCCTGTACAAGAACGGAAATGAGCTGTACCTTGTGGACACACTGTCCAGAGCATAGCCTGCTGAAAATCCTGAAGAGATGGAGTTTGAATATGACGTCATGACAGTGCTGTCCATCTCGCCAGAAAGGATGACGGAGCTGCAGCGAGAAACTCTGTCTGACGCAAGCATGCAGAAGCTGGCAAAGTTCATCAAGGAAGGATGGCCTGAGCATGAGCGAAGTGTTCCACCCGAAGTGAAGCCGTTCCTCCCATTTCGCGATGAACTGATCGTTGAGAATGATGTCATCCTGAAAGGACAGCGTGCTGTAGTCCCAGCGAGTCTACAGTCCAGCTACATCGCCGTACTGCACAAAGGCCACATGGGTGTCGAACGCAGCAGGCAGCTGGCCAACAACACTGTGTTCTGGCCGAGGATGCGCCAGGATATTGAAAGCGCTGTTTCCCAGTGCTCAGCTTGCAACAGCTGCAAAGCCAAACTTCAGAGGGAGCCATTGATCAACCATTCTGTACCCGATCTCCCTTGGGCGACGGTTGAACAATCATCAGTGGTTGGTTACGGTGGACTCCTACTCAGGATGGCTTGAGGTCGATAAGCTGCCCGACACTTCATCACGCCAGGTGATTGGAAAGATGAAGCGCCTGTGTGCTGCACATGGCATCCCACAGAAACTTCTGACAGACAATGGCAGGCAATTCGTGAGCCGTGAGTTGGAGGAGTTCACCAAGGAGTGGAACATTAAGCATGTCATAAGCAGCCCATACTACCCAAGATCAAATGGCCTCGCAGAGAACGCCGTAAAGCAGGCCAAGCAGCTTCTGGAGAAGTGCAAGAGAGATGGCTCTGACCTGTACTTGGGCCTACTGAATCTCCGCAACACGCCAAGGGAGGCAATGGGCTACCTTGCACAACGGCTCATGTCCAGACGAACTCGAACCACTTTGCCATCTCCAACCAAGCTACTGAAGCCCAAACCGCTGAACTCAGGCCGAATCTCGAAACAGCTGAAAGCAGCACGACAGTAACAGAAACGTTATCATGACAAGTCGGCGAAAAACCAGAGACCACTGAAACCTAATGAGACTGTTAGCATGCAGACTGACAAGGGGTTCCAGAAACTTGCGGTGGTGAAATCAACGCGCGACTCACCAAGGTCAAATCAGAACAGCTAGTTCCTTACACAAACAGTTGCTCTTTCTCCCGGTTGTCCTGATTGTGTGTATGTAAGTACGTGTTCTTTCCACTTGTTATTCACAAACCTTTTCTTCTAACTAGGATATGTATCAAAACATTTAATAATTAAACATTTAAAAAACAAACATATAAAAGCAAAAATGATATGAAAAAAACTACTTTTATCAAGTAAAAGATGCTTGGCCGGATGTATGAAAGTCGATCCTCAATATTTTCATACATCTGGTTAACCGGATTTAGTAAAGACCGGGTATATGAAAGAGAAAAAGTGGGTCCCGACGACTTTCTTACATCCGGTCTCGACTGTATCTATGTCCTTCTGTACTGCTTGAGAGCAAAGCAAGGGCACTTTACTGCTCAGAACTGACTTCAGCCGACAGAAGCAGCAGAGTCCAAAAGAGGCAAAAGGAAAGGAGAAGCAGGCAGTATGTTTGTTTGGTTGTTAGTTTGTTTTCGTTACATTCATAGCCAAGTATATATACTGAGTACTGTGTAGTATCTTGTCTCCAAAAACACATGGTAAATAATCCTCCATTTCATGAATGATAAACAGTTTACCAGTTTACCTCTTTTAGTAAAGAATGTACTAGTATTTATGACTTATGGCATCATCCAACATTATTTCAACGCTTACACTTAGTCAGCCTTAGACCAAACGTTTTAGAGCTTTATTGTTTGAGACATGTTGCATTTCCCACCCCCACCCCCCCCCCCCACCCCCACCCCCCACCCCCACCCCCCCCCCCCCCACACACAGCCATCTCATCAGTAAGGACTCATCTACTGATGGAGACATCTCTACCAAGAAAATTGAAGACAGCATCACAAATACCTCGATCCAAAAGGCCAAGAGACAACAGAGGTAGGCTGTATACATCTTGTGTATGTATGATATGGCTGTTTTCTACATTGTGGTTCTGTTGAACTAATTGCTGGGGGGATAGGTTCTCACAGAGCACAATCAATTATTTCAGTGTGCAGCTTCAAGTTTTTGATGAAGATGATGATGGGTATTCTGTTAATCCAAATCAGTAATTCCAGCTGTGAATGGGTTTTCAGCCTGGTGAGAAGAAAACACACTTTTACTAGTTTCAGAATTTTGAGATGATTTTTAGATCATTTATAGGGCAGGAAACTATGAATGTCTTCATGTCCAAATGCAAGTGACCAACTGTTGATGCTTAGGATCAGGCCAGTTAAATGGCTCCAGGAAACTGTCATTCTGTGTGTTTTAAAGGTATATGTGACTGTTTAGATCCTGAGGTACTACTGAATGTTTTGTAAATGTAATGAAATTTGCCATTGCTGCCATATATATTATTCTTGGGGGTCAGCAGTTGTGTATTTAACTGAAAAAATTATCTCACCCAAAGGTTTAGATGACAGTGGATGAAAATGTTTCTGCATGTGTGCTGCTTAGATATGTAAGTGTGCTTACACATTATACCTTGAGTTTTTAGACTGTTTACTTGCTTTTCCCAAATTCTTGATAACATTTTTGTTTGTTTCATGCAATTTTCCAAATAAACTCTTGAACATTCTTCTGCATAGTTGACCTAACAGTGTAATTTTGCTTGCATTCAAACAGCAGTCAAATGAGAGAGTGGATAAGATGCAAAAGAATCTGCAGATGGCACAGCTTAATCCTCCACCACTACCCCAGCAGAGCAACAGTAAGGCTTTTCCCCACCCCTTCATTCAACTGAAAATAAAATCTTGACATCAATATAGAAAAGAATGCACAGAGAGAGAGAGAGATAGATAGAGAGAGAGAGAGAGGGGAAGAGGAGAGAGAGAGAGAGAGAGAGAGAGAGGGGGGAAGAGGAGAGAAAGAGAGAGAGGGAGAGAGAGAGAGAGAGAGAGAGAGAGAGAGAGAGAGAGAGAGACAGACAGACAGACAGACAGACAGACAGAGAGAGAGAGAAGGGAGGGAGAGACCTTGAGTGGCGTGTTTCAGTTTCACTTGCTGTAGCCTTCAAGCTCTGTTCTAAGTGGAAGTGTGTAATGAATCAGTTTGAATGTTTCCAGTTGGTGTAAAAAAAAAACACAATTCTAATTGG